>WMED01002686.1:0-23681 GCA_019650415.1 Pipa parva
AGGGATGTAATATTCACTTATATACAGTTAGTGGCATATTGTGAGGATGATGTCACTGCACTTCATTGGGGGAATTCACATGACTTCACATCCTATTTCTATTCAATTGACTTCACAACGCTACACATGCCACTGTGTCCATAGCAATCCACTTGTTGGACAAATCTATCTGCAGCTTCATCAATAAGGAGAAGTGTATTCGGGACTACTTGGCAAAGCATTTCGAATAGTAGCAAAGTGAATCCGACATCTGAATTCATCCTTTAGTCAATAAGGCCCTCTGGCTTTGTATGGAAATCAGTTGAACATCTGTATGTTACCCCTGTTCCTTTTGATTTTTGTTCTGCCATGGATTTTTATGTAAATCAGTAGAGAAGAGGAGCTGCAAACGCAAGAAGCGGGGGGACAACAGTGTAGGAGAGAAGTCTTTGAGAGATGTGGAAAACCTGGAGGAATTTCATAGTAAAGAAGCAGCAGAAGGCAACACGATTGAGTTAGATGAGGGCAGTCAGCAGAGAGAAAAGCATAACCGCAAGGAGAGAGAGAGACGGTGAGAGGGGCTCCTAGTGCAAGAGTCATTTCACTGCTTTTGGCTTCCAGAATAAGGAGAGCGGGACACTGGGGAATTCTGGGAAAATACTGGATTTCAGGATCAGTGAAAATACAATAGGGAACGTGAGCAGACAAATACTGCATTACGGGTGATGGCTTTAGCAGTGGTCAATAACCCAAACAGGCCCCTGATATGCTCCCCATAAGCCCATATACAATCATGGGTACTGTAAGGCACAAGTATCCAACAAATAAGGGGATAATTCAGCATAGTGCGAAGTGAGGTGCGGAGTGTTCGCCTCACTTTGGACTGACTGACCTGCACGCGGGCATCAGCGAGCGCATTAAAGGGATTCCAGTCTCGGCGAGAGCAAAAGAGTTGCCTTGCTAAGACTGGAATCCCTTTAATGCGCTCGCTGATGTCCACGTGCAGAACATCAGCGAGCGCAGATCAGTCAGTCTGAAGTGAGGCGAACACTCCGCACCTCACTTCGCACTATGCTGAATTACCCCCTAAGTTGGAGGACATGGAGAGCAGTTCTGAGGCTGAATCAGGTGATCACTAACACCAGAAAACTAAAATTGGCATTTAGATTGGCACTGCAGTTTTTCCTTTTCAGTAATGTCAGTGTGGAAGTTATATGACTAACTATTAGTTGTTTTTTTTTTATCTGATGTTGATATCCAACTTTTTGTCGCATTTCATCAATATTTATTATTTAATGTTCCATAGAAATCAATATGCTAAATGGGGGGGATCTCAAGAGAATCTTTTCTGAAATGCCACATTTGTTGCCTCTAACACAGGTTATTTGTGGGCAACCTGACAGTTCGAGATATGGGGTGCACTGGAGTGGGACAGTTTAGCAAGCAGACAGTGCTTCTGGGAGATCAGTATGATGACAATATTCTCTCTTGTGGCCCGTTTTCCAGAGGATTCAGTTGTCCAATACTTGTGTTTATTTTCAGGCGCAGAATTCGGCTTTACTGCGACGAGCTGAACCTCTTGGTGCCATTTTGTAATTCAGATACTGACAAGGCCACAACATTAGAATGGACCATGGCTTTTCTGAAATACATCCAGGAGAGGCATGGAGATTCTCTTAAAAAGGTTCATCCATTTATTTTCCGCTTCAGTATAGACGATTAACAGATATTGTACAAGGGAAAGATGTAAGCTTCATTGATTGGAAAGATATTTAGTTATTAATACTTTTTAAAACATCTTTAATTACTATTTATATTTCCATGGGGAGCTGCATTTGATGGTAAACCTGGAGCAGTTTTTAACTTTCTGTTTATAATAACTTCCTCCTATTATGGATTAGAGCTGTGAAACCAGTGCTACCTCACTGGAGGGTGGGGGATAGCAGCAGGGGTCCCTCCTAGATATTGGGGACCTGGGAGATTGACAATAAGTCCGCCATCTATTTTGTAGTGTCATTTTGTTCACACTTGGCTAAACACTGACATTTGTTTTGTGACTTGTAGGAATTTGAAACCACGTTTTCCGAAGAGGCAGAATCCAAAGTGAAATCTACTAGCTGTTTCTAACCAGACCCAGTGCAGGATACATTAGAGACCAGCTCGTCCCCAGATGGAAAGCAGACTGAGCGCTGTAGCACCCCAGAGTGGCCCCAAGCGTTAAAGTTTGAATGTTCTAATGTTGATTTCTTTGTTTTGTTATATTTAATACGCTGTTGTATTTTTACAAACTTGAACATTAAGAAGAAGACTGCGTTCTCTGCTTTTAGATTCCCCCCCAGCCTCAGCATTATATAGAAGTAATTCACAACCCTGCAGGTCTGCTGGATTTTGTATCCCAGAAGCCCCACAGCTGGAGAGAAACATATTTCACTGTCCACTTGAACCCACAGTAAACAGCGACTATTTTATTTTAAGCACTTGTAAATTGGAAGCGACATTGGTGCTTTAACCAGAGCAACCTATAGAGATATGGTTCAGGAGACCTCCATAAACAATTGCCTTTTTCATTATTATATGTTTTCATTCCTTGGTGAACAATTCACCACTTCACAGTTTAGCTCACATATTTTGATTGTTTTACATTTGGAAATCTAGAAACAACTTATGGAGTTAAAGGGGAACTAAAGCTTAAGCTTCTCAAGTCTGGTTGGGCTGAGCTAAAAGGATGACTCACAACCTAGCAGGTATTTGATTGGAGTAGCTATTATGTCAATCATCATTTAGCTCCACCCAACCAAACTTGAGATTCAATTCGGGCATCAGAGCAGAAATGAAGCAGGGAGTTTACTTCTTTTAATACAGTCTTGGATGAATGGTTTTAGCATGTCCACTTTAAATAAAATTTAGATTAGAAATAATGTACCTTATGCAAGGAATTTGTTGTACAAGCTAAAATGTGTACCAGCCCAATAACAGCGAGCACTGATGCCTTTAAGGTTGTGCTCGGAGCTACACATATTTATATTCTTAGTAAGCCGTGTTACTTGGAACAGCATCTATGCACACTCTTACTCTGTGAGTCTGGAGCAAAGCAGACTAATGAGAATGTCACATCATAACTCCTATTACACCTCTCCTACCCATTGCAAGGCTGGTTACTAATACACTATTGTCTGGATTATTGTGGATTTAAAAGAAGATATATTTCATAAATGTCTCTAATGTTGCCATGTTACATTAAATGTTAAAGCGATACAAGAATATAATGAACCCACTGATATATTCTGCAGACTTAGTTTTAAGGAAATCTTGATTATTTTAATGGTCTTGTCAGTTTATATTGGAGGTGTTCAGAGAGTTAATTTTAATCTATAAATAGATACCGTACCAAATACAGGTCTGAATAGATTTAAGCACAACGTTGCACACTAAATGGTTGTTATTTATGTGTATACACACACTGAACTGTTGATGCAGGTAATGCTTGATTTTAAGAGAATCCAATATTTTTTTAAAATTTATTTTATTTCATTGTTAGATTTATTTGATATATGCATTATAGTAGGGTGCGCTGAGAAATCCTGCATTGCCTTTAAAACAAAAATATATGGAATCGCTTTGTGGCATTGTCATAAGCTTGGACATTAAACTTATAGGGCTACTATCTGGACATGGTAACAAATCCCTTGGCATGACATTGAATATATCTAGCCTAAATAATTTTCAGTCTTAAAGAAGAACTTAACTATTCAGCGCCATGACACTGAGAATTTAGCGGATGAGAATGACTTTGCTGCTAGCAGTTGTATCGCCAGCATTGCGGTAATGTGTACATCACTACAGATATCTGTGTAGGAGCGTTTTACAGCTGGGTATAATTTATTTTATTGTTATTGTTGTTAATAAATTGCGAAGGCCTTTGACCAATCTGATTTTCTGTGGACTGAAAGTGGCTTTATTTATTACAACAGATGATGCAACAGACTTTATCGTACATACAAGTCACCAAAATAAATACTAATTTTAAATCACGGATATTCACAAGATTGCAGCCATTTATTTTCCTCTAAGGGAAATAGATGCAGTGTGCTAAAACAGAACAAGATGTATATTACAGTACATAACGATGGCTCGGAATCCCTTATTCCTGTTCAGCAAGATGTTACAGATTCGCACCGCATTTTCCTTTCAGTGTGCTAAAATCCCAGTTATTAAAGGGAAAAAGCTTGGGACATACTAATATATTCTCCTGCGGCAGTTCCATTTACACTTACCTTTGCAAGCGAAGGGCTTACAAGTTATTAGACCTTTGGTGAAAAACTGACAAAAGGATCAGAAACTGCTTATTAAAAAAAAAAAAATAAGGACAAATAAAATCCAATAGGAAAATACAAAAAGTTTGGTAAAACAATGACAAAGTCAAAAGTGGACAGGGAGTTCAGATTTTCAAAGAGGGCGGGAGTAATGGAAACATTTTTTAAAAATTGAGGATATTTTAAACGTTTTGTCATCATGCAGCGGATCCGATGCTGTGAGTCTCCCCTCTTGTTTGTGACAAAAGGACTGTCCCCGGAGTGTTTGAGAGGGGCGGATCAGATGTGCTCACCTGAGCGCTGCATATAAATACAGTTCCTTTTTTTCTCTCCTGAAAGGTTTAGGAATTCTTGCCACTTGATTTCCCAGCAGCCATTGCTCCTTGGCAGGCTGATGTGTCACATATTCCAGGAGTACCTTGTGCCCCTACTGTACCCGGTCTTCCAGGTTCTCCAGGGAAGCCAGTCTCACCGATAGCTCCATCTCGCCCGTCTCTGCTTGTGCCAGGAACGCCTTGTGGTCCTGAGAGAACAAAAGCAAATATTGTTATTAATTAGCAAATGACATTGGCATTGGTTCTTTCCAGTTGTACAAGTGTTTGCCTAGAATTTCCTTTTTCCAGCTGTCGGCGTTAACGGCTAATTGATTGCATGTTTGCCTGGTGCTACAGGGTACAGATAACAGCACTGACGTATACATTACTATAAAAAACAATAATAATACTACTATAAATCCCTATTGAATGGCCACTACCCTGGGACAGTTGTCAGTACTGTTCAGATGTGGAATTTTAGCCAAGGATTCCCGCCCCCCCCCCTGTAAGCTTGCATTAAAATATTCTAATTCCAACGCTGCTTGAGTTAAATGCTCCCTGCCCCATCCACTGTGAATAAATATCAGTGGTCTTGCCCCACCCACTGTGAATAAATATCAGTGGTCTTGCCCCACCCACTGCTTGAGATACACACTGCCTTCCCTCTCATAAGATGACAGTGTGTTCTAGCCCTGCCCACTACTTGAGTTAAATGCTCAATAACAGCAAATACAAAAGAGATTTCTCAATTCTGTTTACAGCTTTGCTGAACATTGCCTCTGTTGCAGCATACGGTGTATATGCAGGAATCAGATTGATAACATCAGGTATTAAGCTGCCTTAATAGTGGTGTTGCTTACCTATGGTAAAGTGGGTCATTGAGGCTCCTCTGGTCAGATCTTAAACAAAGCTGTTTAAAGGGGCCTCAAAGTCAGTATTTACATAGCTACAGGAGGAGGGGCTATTAAATTCAGAGGCTTTAGTGCTGCAATGAGGTCATCATTCAGATAAGCTGACAATTTGGCAATTGCCCTTTAATCTCTGCTTTAAAACATGCTGTATATATATATATATATATATATATATATATACACATATATATATATATATATATATATATATATACACATATATAATCTTTCAATAGTCTGATATAACTTATAGATCTAGCCTGGAACATTTCCTCTCATAACCTGGCATGTTCACTCATATTAAAGCAAATGCAACAGCCAATAAGATTCCCTTCTGAAATGTACCTGCGTATCCTTGATCTCCAAGGGGCCCATCAATACCTCGTCCCACTTGTCCTTTGTCTCCTTTGGTACCTTGATCGCCTAAATTATAAGAAGAGAAGATTTTAAAATAATGTTCCAACAAACGCTCGAACTAGCAGATGAACTATGGGAATTGTTTTTTAGTGAATACTTCATAGCGTTATTCTGATTGTATAGGGGGGATGTTACTAGATCACATGGTAATCTACCGGTATTCATAGGATACGATCTTGTCTTATAATACTCAGTAAACAAAGTACCAGTCAGGTTCAGGGATCCTCTATCTTTTATGGCTATATCACAATGCCAACACTTCCCTAGAGATAAACCTATGAAAATAATCATACATATCGACTTCATGCAAGTCATACTGGGTTGCAAAGATGGATGGTCTTTACTTTTCTTAAAAAGATTATTCTTGTTTCTTTAGCCTTTGTGACATAACTTGTCTTGGTGTTTACATGGGAAAGAGGGGATGGTAGGACTGTTGGTTCCCAGTAAAGTACACAAGTCTTTCAGCTATCAGTCAACCAATGATCTTCCTTCAATAAGGAAGTGGTGAAAATGGTGTAAAACAGATGAATAGCGAGTGATAATATTATTATCCATTAGGTTATAGACATATGGGAGAGGCTTTGGAGAGCATTTGCCAACTTCCAGTCATGGGACACAAGTCATTTGTTTTAATAAAATAAGTCTAAGGGCAGTGACAGACTAAGTGACACCGTCTTTGAAACTGTTCACTAAACACATAGAAATAAGACCCATTATTTTAAATGGCTAATTGCATTAAAGCTCATGCAAATTTTTTTCAACCATTGGTCATGAAATTCTGAGAGTGACATTTAGGAGAGAGCTTTTTCTCACCTCTTAAACCAGGATCTCCCAGATCTCCTGTTGGACCTCTGAATCCAGGAGGTCCACGAGCACCGGGGTGTCCAACACGTCCAATATCACCTTGTGGTCCTGGGGGTCCAGGAGGACCAGGACGACCAACCAGTCCAGGAGCCAAGGGCCTTCTGAGATTAGCGGCTAGTTGTGCAATTTGATCTTAAAAAGATACAAGACTTTTAGTGTACATTTCACTCCTGACTCCTCTTTATATGTACATCTGTTTATAAAATATTTAAAAATGAGATCTGTAAGGATCCGATAAAAAATGAAAGCTTCTTTTCCCTGGGAGACAGAAGACCTAGATGTAATTCCCATTCTAAACCAGAAGGTGGAACATTTTATTTTTATCTTTTATTCAAACTGCTTAAAGTGGACTGGTCAGTTCCACTTAACAGACTTCAGCTAAGACTGTAGTAAAAGAAGCAAAATCCAATGCCCAACTTGAATCTCTAGTTTTGTTTGGCGGGGCTAAAAGGATGACTTGACATTAAAGTTCCTCCAATCAGATCCCTTAAACCACAATCTAGAAGGGATCTGATTGGAGGAGCTATAATGTCAGTCATCATTTAGCTCCACCCAACCTGACTTGAGATTTCGTTCGGGCATCAGAGCAGAAAACAAGCAGGGAGTTTGCTTCTTTCACTATTTTAAAGGAATGTTTTTCTACATGGAGAGAAACCCCCAGGGTCTGCGTTCATGCAGCCAAAATGTGGCAACTCTATTAACAACCTCTGTGATGTAATAAAACAGGGTTAATGCAAATAATTCTTTAGACACTGGATCTTCTTTCTCCTGCCAAGCCCAGAGGATGGTGTGGATAGTGAGTGCATGTCAGGGAAACTGAACTGAGATCCCTTTAAATCTGAGCCAAGGTTTACAATGAGCTCTGGGAAGCCCTGTACATGTGCCTATATGTGGTCCAATAGCTCCAGATGTGTTAAACTCACCGCTGATCATGGACCCGCACAGCTCCCTAATGTGCTGTTCACTTGCCAGTTTGCCCTGAAAGAGAAAATATCATGAATTCATTATTCATTGATTAAATATGCATCATTAATTAAATATGTATCATTAATGAATGAGTTATTTTCAGGAATAAATGAAGATCTGCTTCCTCTTATGGACCAGTAATTAACAAATAATAATAAATGTCTCCCTTTATACAGTAAGAGCCCTACTTCCTACTGGATATATAAATAAACCATCAGAAATGAATTAAACATGAGCAGTAAATGCCCCAGATATCTTTCCCTACAGGGCACTCGGTGATCATTGCTAATGTTAATATTTCTAGTTAAACCGGTAAATACGGCCTTTTAATAACCAGTTTTTCCACTTTAAAGCACCGGATCAATCTCCAATATATCTGTATGTACGCAAAATTACCAGCCTATTAGAGCGGCAGTGCCATTATTTCCATTACAAATTCACACTTCGTTCTACTGGTCTTTCTTTGCAGAACAGGAACACCTAAGGGAGTCAAGGAATGCTGGAAGTTGCAGTTCAACCCAGGATGCTTGGCCTGTGATAGTTGCACGCTCCCATTTACTGTAACAATTTGTGGAGGTCTCTTTCTTTAAATGTTTCTGTTTGAACTGTTCTGTGTATTTGTAGATAATGTCCCTTGTAACATGAGATTTACTCAGTAATGAGCCCGAGACGCCTCTGTTTAGAAGCGTGTGGCTGTATTTAGGACCCTTACAAATGGTGCAGACATTCCTGCCAGTGGCCCACGTGGCACAGAGAGAATTAAAGCCCTTTATGATGAAGGAAGTTTGATTCGCTACATTTATTTATTTGCCCATATACTGCTTACAATGGCAGAACCTACATCACAATCACAAAGAAACACACAATACTCACAGGAACACCTGATTTCCCAGTCATTCCGGGGACGCCCTGCTCTCCTTGCAATCCCATTGGACCTTGTGGGCCCGGAACACCTGGAACTCCGGCTGTACCATTAGGACCAAGTACACCCTTAGGCCCAGGCTCACCGCGTACTCCCGGCTGTTGGATATAACAAAGCAATGTATCGTAGATATTAGGGAGAACATGGCAAAGTGGTTCAGTCTTGTTTTGCTTGTAAAGTTAAAGTTTTGGAAACCCTATTTCCCTGGGCTAGCATTGCAGCTGAGAAATGTACCTCTATAAGTGTGTAGAGCTTCTAGTACTCAACACACCATTATTGGAAATCAGAGTCCCTCCCCCCACTACTTCACAAACAGGGACCCTAGCGTAGCAGAGCACATTTTATACTCAACCCAGTTAACTACATACTGTCTAGTTACAATGAGCATTGACCAGTAGCAGCTCCCAGAAGTCTACAAGTGGAAATGGGTTGTTGGTTTGCTAAGCTGACTGGGCCCCCAGTACCCCCTGTAACCCCATGTAGGTGGCCCCGGTATTCATTCATTAATATGATAATGTAAAAGAACTAATTGTTTATATAATAAGAAAAGAACAATAACATACCTCTCCTTTCTGTCCGACTGGGCCAAAATGTCCCTGTAGGGGAACAAAAGAGGTTTTATGTAAAAAAAAAAGAGAAACAACAACAATTTCATCTTTTAATTAGTCCCAAAGTATTTTATGAGTTTGTGTGGAACTGGATGAGCTGAGGGTAAAAAGCACAAAAAAATAAAATACCATAACTAGGGAGAAGTACACAGGAGCATTAATTAGGCTTGACGCTATTGGTCAGATTTTCGGAAGGAATATGTCATATATTTATATTATAGAATTGCATCCTACATTATTGTATATTACTGCATGAATCTAATTCCTAGAGACACATGGATGGTTCCAGAAACCTTCCCAATCCTTGTTTCATAACCAGGAGGCAAAACGGACTCACCATCTCTCCTTTTTCCCCGGGAAGTCCATCAGATCCAGCAATGCCCTGAATGGATAGAGAAATTTGGAAATACAATTGATTTCACTGGCCCTGCAGGTTCATTCATTTCTGCATGTGCAATAGAGTAAACTACATTCCCCTCTAACCAAAAGAATGACCATTGGCCCTATATCTGCAGGAAAGAACCATGTACCATTAGGACCAAGCTGATAATATCATGATTGCAGCTTTATCTTTTTAAAATTGCGGACTGGGTCCTGCCTCCAGTTTTTTCAATGTTAAATGACGTCATCACAAGAAATAAAGGATGGCATCAGTCATGACCAGCACATAATATACTATGCAGGAAGTTGATGATATGAATCGGTGGAGGGATGAGACTAATATTCTGGATTTGAAACCTTAGATTTTACAACGTCTGTGTCCCTTCTTTATCCTTTCCCCCCCCCCCCCACCCGCATGCCCCTGTGCTTACCTGGTTGCCTTTGGGACCTGCAGCTCCAATTGGACCCTGAGAAAGAAGAAGCAAATTAGAAATTCTATTTAAATTACTGCCCCACATTCCAGTGTCTGCAGAGGTCCAACTAACATCTAGGGGCAAAAAGTTCTGCTCCAATAATAAGCATCAAATTGGAGGTTCTGCTGAAGGATTAGAGACTGCTTGAGGTTATATTAGGAAGTTCCCCCAGGCTCCCTCTGCAATAATGAACTGGAGCCATAGTTACTCTCTTTGTCTCTTGCAGTTCACCCATTCGGACCAAGACTAATTTTCCCTAAATTTGCCCAACTCCCACAAAGGAGATTTTCACCTTTAAATAAACCAATGTGCAATGTGGTTACTCAGAAGTAACGATGGGAGTGCAACGCAGGCCAGTAAATTCTTAATAATCTCCAGTATCTGATTCAGCCACACATTTACCACACAAAAAATTCTCATCTGTTGGAATGCACCTCTGCGCCACAAACAAAAATATATAGGGCTGTGTACCACTCTGCAATATCATGGATTAAATGTTATGTAATACTCTACTTGTCCAACCTCATAATATTAATCAGACAACCATATCTGGCACCTGGGAATGCTCATCAATAGCCCAGCTATTGTCATCTTGCAGAGACACAAATAGGAATAAACCATTATTGTTGGATGGTGTCCTTTAACTGAGAGGTCTGGATCTAGTTCGTTATCCTGCTAAAGATACTATACGCACAAAAGCGCGGGGTTGGTCTTAGTTTCTTCAAGACCTACAGCCCAAAACCATAACTCGCAGGGCACAAACCCATAATGCTGAAGGTGCTATCAACTGCCATTGGTGCATGCTAACGCATTGGTGATACTCAATGGAACTAAGGTCTATGGTAAGGATCTCATTTTTATGGCTCCTAATAGCAGATTTGGTTCTGTAAGTGCGCACTGGTTCTCTTACCCGCTCTCCAAATCCACCACGAATTCCAGTTGGTCCAGGTAATCCAGGGTCTCCGATACTGCCCTTTCCTCCCTGAGAGCAAATGGAGAAAAGTGACATAAGTTGAGGCTAACCATAACGTCTCTCTCTGGAAGAGAGGAGTTAGTAGTAATCCAGAAGAGTTTATTCATCTTCCCTGCTAGTATCCTAGGCAGACCTTCCCTAAATGGTAAAGTAGTTAACACTGACATCCCATTCTGTCATTGTTTAAGAGGCTGTAGTAGTTATTTTGGGTTTTGTCACTTAGAGTACCTATTTATTTGAATTTTTTTTTTTTCATTTATCGTCCCTTTATTGCAGAGGTCTCTCCTGTCTTACCTACTGTCACTTTGGGGGGGTGATTGTTTAGAATTGTCAGGGACTTGACTGTGACTTGCTTAGAAATGTACAGAGACCAATTAATGGCTCGCAGATGTGTGGTTTCTCAGAGATGCTGGACAATTGCTCAAATCAACTGATTTTATTCTCAAAGCTTTCATTCAGGTCATTGTAAAGAGTGAACTATAAACTGGAAACCACAGAAAATAAGAAAATTACAGCAACAAACTTTTGCACAAAATGCTTGTGACTCTAGGTTCAACCTTCCATGGCTGGTGCTTGAGGCTACCTGAATAAAGTCTAAGGCCGGCGCTCACTGCTAACTGTTAACGTATATAAGTGTTGTAGCATCTTAGTATAATGAGTTTAGTGAGGGTAGCATTAAGCTACCCTGCAGTATACAGAGTACAATTTGTAAAGAGTGTAAATGTCTACCAATGGTTATCATAACATAGATTACCAACTGACCTGAAATCCACGTACACCTGGAGCTCCAATTGGTCCTTGTAGCCCAACAGCACCCTGGGTAAACAAATTATCAGTATGAAACATGACCGATAAATCACATTGTGCACAAAGTTCAGTAGCAAGAAAAATACCCTGGTACAGACCAACTCACATGATATACTACTGAATGCATGTTACATAGTCTTCAAGTAACCATATCTCGTATGGAGAAATCAAATAAATATCGTTTTGAATCTGAATTATGTTCTGGATCCTTTTTTAAAAAGGATGTTTCTCTAAGAAGGATCGTTATGTTGAGGATTTTAGAGACAGATAGAAGGCACACATTGAGAACGTGGGTGGAAGAGATGACTACACTTCATGGATTGAATGGATGACTGTGTTGACAACTGTATGCTGCAGATTATAATTTCCCTGATGACTCTCTGGGTTAGAAATGTTGAAGATTCTATGGAAAGGGTGTCTATTTACATTGGTTATTGTGTGGACCTGATGTAAAATGGTCTAGGTAAGTTCATGATCAGATGCATGACTATGCAGATATGTGTATGGATGGGTTACTATCTGAATAATTCTTTGGATGAGAGGTATAGATACCAACAGATGGGTTGGATAGGTTACTATCTGAATAATTCTTTGGATGAGAGGTATAGATACCAACAGATGGGTTGGATGGGTTACTATCTGAATGATTCTATGAATGAGAGGTATAGATACCAATGGATGGGTTACTATTTGAATAATTCTTTGGATGAGAGGTATAGATACCAACGGATGGGTTGGATGGGTTACTATCTGAATAATTCTTTGGATGAGAGGTATAGATACCAACGGATGGGTTACTATCTGAATAATTCTTTGGATGAGAGGTATAGATACCAACAGATGGGTTGGATGGGTTACTATCTGAATGATTCTTTGGATGACAGGTATAGACACGTTGATGACTCACTGGATGAGTTGTGTAACATTGTTAATAATTTTATGAATGAGATAAATAATTGTGTAGATCAATCTATGGATAGGATGCTTTATTATGTTGATACATTTATCGATGGGATAGATTATGTTGATTAGTTTCTGGATGGAATAGATTATATTGGCGACTCTATAAATGATAAGGAATATTATGTTGGTGAGTATATGAACGGGATCGGTGATTATGTTGATAAATCTATGACGAGGATGGATTAGTGTGTTGATGATTCCATGGATGGTAGCGATTATTATGTTGATAAATCTATGGATAAGAGATATTATGTTGATGAACCTATGGATGGGGTGGATTATTATATTGATGAAAAGATGTATGGTAGAGATGGGTAACTACGTTAAGGATTCTAATTAAATCTATAATTCTTTAATAACAACACAGATATTTCTATAGATAGGAAAGACAGGGTCCCTAATGATTCTATGGACAGGTTTTATTAGTAGCTTGCATATGTATAAAGAAGTAAATAATATGTTGGGTATTACTGTACTTCTTTTCTCTGATCTGATTATGCGGCATAGTGAAATGTATCTTAACTCATTTTTTCTTTTATACAATAAAATCATATAGCATACTCCTTCCTCTTTCTCATGTCTTGAACCCTGGGAAAGTAATGAAACAGGGTTCAACACAAACAACCCTGCTGACAAGATTTATGCCAGAAAACAACTAGTATAGAGTATTGGCCATTATTACAGTAGTGAAAGCCATCTACAAAATAATCGAAACATGGTTAGAGGCACTGCAAAGATATAACAAAATCAGTCAGTCTCTAACAGTCTCTAAGTTATCATACAATTATACTGACTGGCCGTGTTCTCTAAGTCACTCACCCCCCTCCCTTATCAGTTCACTTGTGGTTTCTGCAGCTTCCCCCATTCCCCTCCCCCAGTCTTCAAGCAGTGAAAAGTAAAGGGGAAGTAATAAATGGTGGCTATACCTTGAGTAAAATAAACTTCAATGAGACACTGTAAGTACTTGTAGCTTTAGGGAATAAATATGTGATGGCATGAAAAGAGGTCAGTAGACCAACAGTCACTACTGACCAGAAACACATGGGGCTCTCTAAGGCAGTTGGAGTTGCTATTAGCTTGATACACGGGGCTACCTGGGTTACCTTACACCCCTAGATTACTAAAGTAGATAAGATACTGAGGTAGATAATGGATTAATAAGGATTGCATTATGCAAAGCTTAAAAAAAAAAAAATTCTTGTAGAATTGTAGAAAACCCATAAAAACTTTTGATGCCAAGTGCTGACCTTCTGAAGCCACAGTCTCTGCACAGAGGACAAAACTTACAACAAGCCATTTAAAGAGGATGAGAAAGAGTCATGGAGCACACCTGGAGGGCTTCCCACATTGCCCAACCTTTTATACAACAATGTGCACGGACAGATATTGATCCTGTGTTAATCTGCCTTATTGCCTGGTAAAAATGGCAACTCACATGGTATACATTATTTCATCTGTCATTAGTAGATTGCTGTGAACAAACCCCTGCGAACATTTATAACTCAGGCCTGTTATTGGTGCAGATATAGGTACTGACATGCCAAGCTCATCAAACTGATAAAGGTTGTTTTATGGGGTTTGGCACCCTGACTGGCAGATAAGCACTCATTACTTACATCTGCTCCTCTGGGTCCTGGCTCCCCTCTCTCGCCTGAGGGTCCAGCTTCACCCTGCAACAAACAAAAGATATTGTATATGTCAATGTTCCTAACTCAGCCAGCAATGTATTCATATGATGTATAACGGACCCTTGCTTCACACAAAGCCATAGCGGGATTATTGACTAAAGATTGAATTGTCATGTAAAGGTGTGAATTTGCCAGGTAATGACGGTTGCACACTACCCAATAGATGGCTACAGTTGCAATGTTGTTATGGAAATATTGTCGCAGCTGCGATGTCGTTATGGGAATACTGTCACAGTTGGGACTTTAGAATGGGGAAATTGTCGCGGTCGCGGATTTGCTATGGGAATCCGCTGTTTGAGAATTCGACAGTCGAATTCTCACTTTAGTCAATAACCCCCTCCTTACTGTCCACTCTCTCCGTCTGGAACCACAAACATATCAGCATTTGATATCCTCTGTGTTTATTAAATGTAACAAAGTATTCCATGATGGAACCACCAATCTTGACCACAAATCACTCTAATAATAACTTAAGAGTTCGGCTGCATTTCGGTCAGTGCTTGTCTGAGAAAATGTCGGCAACATTAATGTGTTTACTGCTTTCATAAGAGAGAAAAAACTTTTTAGTCAAAGAAAATAAAAACACGTAAATACAAAAAGCTATAATGGGAAAATACGAATACTTGTGAAAATCATTGAAAGAAGCCGCCACTTGGTACATATTTAGATTGACGGTTTTAGAATGATGTTGCTTTCACCATCATGTAACAGAGAAAAGGAAGGTTGGTTGAAGTGCAATTCTTTCATTGTAACAGGACCACATGTCAGCTCCACTGGTCTCTCACTTTATTTAGGGGGTTCATTTTAAAAGGTTTGATAAACATCGCACTAATCTAACAAACAGTTACCGTAATGATAAATGACCTCTCCGGGTGAAATTTACTAAACGTGAGAAGGTTCATTTCGCCTTTCCGAGTTTATTCCCTGTAAAGATCGCTATTCTGTCGGTAAATACCGATTTTTACCGATCAAACTTTTCAATCCGATTTTGCGATGGCAAGGTGGGAACGCTTTACATTAGTGTTTCGGGTACCTTTCCATCGAAAAATCTGATCGATATTTACCGACCGAATAGCGAGATTTACAGGGAATAAACACGATAAAAAGGCAAAAATCGCCCGTTTCAAGTTTAGTAAACTTCGCTCTTTAAAATCAGCCGTAAAGATAAATAATTGTGCACGTAACTGGGCGCAACGCATTCAATTAACCAAAGCGTGGAAATGAACTACAAGACTCAACATATGCACAGGGGAATTCATGAATAGGGGCAATCTCTACAGAGATCTGGTAACCCATAACAACCAATGAAAAGATGACTTTCACAATTTCCCCAACCTCCAGTACCAGTGAATGCTAAGATCTGATTGGTTTCTACAGGTTACCAGATCTCTGTAGAGATTGCCCCTGTTGATGAATTACCCTGTTTAATGTTTAGCATAAAGTCATTTAATCTCTAAATAATACACTTAAGCGGAATGTTTGTAATATTTTTCCAATTGTTTAAAAGATCTCAAATCTTGGTTGGATTTTGTGAAAAACCTAAAGCCAGCCATTCACGTACAGGGGGTTATTCACTAAGGTGCGAATTCGACTGTCAAATTTACAAAAACAGCGAATTCCCATAGCAAATCCGTAACAATTTTCCCATTGTAAAGTCACGACAATTTTTTATGTTAAGATTGCGACAATTTTCCCATAATAAAGTCGCGACTGCGACAATATTCTCATTATAAAGATGTGACTGTGACAGTAGCAGCCTATTGCGACTGTCTTTATCTGGCGAATTCGCAAGTATACGCAACAGTTCGGACTTTAGTGAATAACCCCCCACAGTCTTTTTAGGAGATCAACTGAAGGACTACCCATGGCTGGGTAGAAAAAAATCCACATCCAATTATACCGTATTGTGTATGACAAGTTAAAGGCCTTGTGGAAACAATCTGAGTTCCGCTTATGTCTGTGTCATATTCCGCACAGTAAACAACCTACAGAATTTTTATATCACGGGAAGCACAGAGTTTGGGGCGTGTTTAAATCCAGCATGTTTGGTTGGGTCTTGGGGGGATACATACGGGGATACCTGGCTCTCCAGATGGTCCTGCTTCTCCTTGCTCTCCAGGCTTTCCCTGAATAAGAAATAACATTCGGTTAGATGTAACGCCAGTCTCCAAACACACCTTCCATTTATGAATCGCACGCGGCGGTGCTTAGAGCTCGCTAGGAAGCCAGTAACAGAAGCAGCCTGTGGATTAGTAGAACAAAGGCTTATTATATCCAGAGCAGAAAGACTGTACAGGGAATTTTACATATTCCGCAGCTTAATAAACAGGGTTTAACATTAGTTGGCATTGGACTCCGGCAGGAACACGGTTACAACCTACCAACTGTCCTTTCTCTCCTTTGGACCCGGCTTTTCCAGGAAGCCCCTGCAAAGACACAGACAGACTTTAGGATTCCAACGATACAACGAGGTCATATGTAAATGAGCAAGGTCAAATTAAATACACAAGTTTAAAGGACCAGTAACACCCCCCAACATTTTTTTTTTTTACTATCAAATTGTCATGGCCGTTATTCTAATACAGCACTAGTGAAAATGTTAATGCTTTCTCTCTAGCAGCCATGTTATTAAACAGACCTCAGCCAGTCCCGTTGTTTTCTATGGGGCTCTATATAACACATACACAGGAAGTGTTGCCCGAAAGCCTGATTTTTAATGCTGGTAATATCTGACTTTACAGACACAATGTAGAATGTTTGAGGCACAGGTTGAATATATAATAATAACTATAAATGCACTGGAGGCTTTGGTCTTACTGTGCTTTTTATAGGTAAATGGAATGATATTGACCAGTTAATTATTATACTAGTAATTCATATCAAACACACCACAGCACAGACACTGTTAATAAGGGATAGGACTGGAGTTGCAGCGTTCAAACACTTGCTTATTATTTGATAGAATACTGTGCACTTAATTAAATGAATTAGAATAACCAAAGACCACACATTCACGGGATGTATATAAGGAAAGAAGTTAAACACTTTACTATGTTACTATGTTAAAGGAAGGGGTCATTCAGGGCCGGCTCCAGGGTTTTATGGGCCCTTGGGCGACAGAGCCTCAGTGGGCCCCCGCTGCAGCTGGCCCGGCGAAGACGCTCCGGAGCGGTGAGTGAGTCGGGAGGTGCTGACGGCAGCCAGGCATCAGCACAGAACATTGCACCTGTGTCCTGTGCTGGGGCGGGCAAGTGCCGGGGGGCCCAGAGGCTCTGTGGGCCCCGGCACTTGCCCTGACTATGCCGTATGCTGACGCCAGCCCTGGGGATATTTATGGGAATATCTTTATAACAGAAAGTTATAGCTATACACAAACCATTGTTTTCATCAGTGCAGCCTAGTGTTAACAGTGACGGACATTAGAGAATTGCTAAAGGGAAATATGGTCATATTGCATTTAGAATATATTGACTTGCTTGTTATTTTACATTGCCAGGGGAACTGTTCTCATGTAATGGCACTTCACAGGTACGAGCCTGTCCAGTACCACAGAAGGTGCTGAAGAAAATGGCCTCCCTTCTCCTATTCAGAATTAGCATATGATATGTGGTACATGTACTGTATTAGGCAAGCATGTCACTAGTCGGTACTTTTCCAATGGTCAGTCTTGCAACAAAGGCTGATAAATAATAATGATGTTTAATGGACGAGGGCCGTTTTAGGTAATGCAATATACAACTCAGCCGTCGATTCTCAGGCCTTGATACTCACAGGAAGTCCATTGGGTCCTTTCTCTCCTGGAACTCCCACTCTGCCCGAATCACCCTGAGGGTCACATAAAACAGAAGTTACTACAGGCGGAATCTTTTGGATTGGATTATGTAATACTTTGCAAAACCCACATATCCATATTTTATAAAGCTAGACACTGAATAAAGTCTGATAAGAACCTTTAATTTCTATTTCATCCACCATTATTACCATCTCATCGAGTGAGGCCGCAAGCTACACTCATTGCTCTTCTGTTTTAAGCTCCTCCCACAAGGCTTTTCTGCTTTTTGATTTACTGATTGCTGTGAGCGGGGGCTGATCCTGCTCTAGGGTTGAAGGCATGTAGTTACCCCGCCGATTATTCCTAATAACAAGTTGTAAACTTCAACAGCCATTTTCAACATGCCAATTTAGTGTAATTTCTTCATCATATTTTACCAAACCCAATCTACCCGCTTACCCCATGAGATAATGGTCCAGATTTGTAGGGGTAATCGCATACAAAGTGATTTGCTTATAAATCCCCTGGTCATTCTCCCAATATTGCCCCTTCCCAGCAGTACAAACCTTCTCACCATCCAGTCCGGGTGTGCCATCTCGCCCATCTTGCCCAGGCATGCCCTGCAGGGAGATAAGAAATGAACGTAAACATTAGGATGATATGGTAAAGTCGTGGAATTTAACAATGTTCCAATGAACGAATGATGGATGTAATTAGTTTCCTTTACACCACACATGTCAAACATATGCCCACCACTTCCTTTCATGTGGTCCACCACATGTAAAAACCTGAGGCGATAGATGTGGTCAATGTTTTTGATCCTGAAATGTGTAGTGGAGGTTGTGGAAGATTGATGATCACTTACCGGTTCCCCAATAGGGCCGGGGCCTCCTGGTAATCCTTTAGGGCCAGCTTTGCCCTGAAACAGAAGATAAGGAGCTGATGACCTGAGGCAGCACATACACAAAATGGCCCCTAAATGCTAAGAGCTCCCTTCTAACAGTCATTTTCTGTGCACCCATGGACCTCGTCAAAGAGAATTCATATTGGTTCAGATATCTCTGTAAAGTAAAACTTAGCTACAGAAACACAATTTCACTCACAGATTGTGCCTTGGCCTTGTAGTGGTTTGTTCTAAATTAAATATTACTATTTATATCCCACAGCACAATACAACACAATGAAAAGTACAGTGCAAATTTTGCATGTATGGTTACACGCTGTGACACGTGAAGGTTAACCAGCTCTGCTCACTACAACGTACAGTCTAAAGCAGTCAGCTTCAACTTGTTGCTCTTTATCTATTGTGGTACTACTGCTCCCAGAATCCCAGAAGCAAGCTGGTAACCGTTGTTCGGGATGCTAATTCTGCAACAGGTTGAACACTAGCTGTAATTGGGATGCTGTGAGTTGTAGTTTTTGCAGTAGCTGGAGAGCCACTGGTTGAAGATCAGGAAAATTCCAGAACCATGAACATTTAAGCGCTCCACAAGCACCTACATAAACACTGGCCGGTTACTCACTGTGTCTCCTTTAGGCCCATGATATCCCTGAGGCCCTCTTACTCCTTGATCCCCCTAGAGGAAAACAAAATGAGCCCCAATATTAGTATACTATAGTATTATTGGTATAATATAGTATTATTAGTATAATAATTATTACTATAATGCCAGTTAAACAATAAGGAAAAATCCCACTCAATCTTCCTTTAAATCAGTTAGCCAGTCTGCATCTGTCTGATCTTGGTCACCACATGGGTGAACTCACTGTATGAAGCTCCATTAATTGACCACTGAGTTGAATAATGAGATCAGCGTGTGCTTTGTCAGTTTTAAGAATAGCCTTTTTGAGTGCTTAGCTTTGTAATAAAAGGAGAGTTGTTGTAACCGAGGTATATGAGCTATTAATAGATGGTATAGTGGGGACTGGAACACAGCAGTGTATTGATCTACCAAGGCTTCACACCTATAAATGAACATATCAGAGGATTTCTAGATACTGTACTATAATGACTAGATGAGATTATACTTACTGCTTTACCAGGAGGCCCTGGGGGTCCTGGAGGGCCACGAACACCTGTGGGTCCCTAAAAAAAAAAAAAAACAGAAATCAATCAAATGAATTCCCCTAATTCAAAGTTTAACATGGCACAACATCTAGATTTCATGTTTCCTTGAGTATTCACAGGTTTCACAGCAGGTGTCATGGACATCAATGGGGCAGCTGAAGAATGATTATTCACCATTACAGCAAACCCTAAATATCAAGGACTGCCACACGCTGAATTCATTCTAATTAACTAAACATTAGTCAATTAGAGTCGCATCGCCAAGATAATAAGCGGCACATAGTACTGTCGAACAAGCAGATAGAGGTGGTCGCTGTCGGATACATTGTGTGTGGCGTAGTCAGTCAGATAGAGGTAGAATGTGGAGCCCTGATGTGGTGAAGTCAAATGGTGAATTTGGAGCAGTACACCTAGTGGCATTCGTTCCTTCGACCCACTCTACTGCGTAGTCAATATCTGAAGTACCTGTGCACGTGCAGTGTGATGCAAAGTCCTCCAGAAGATCACGACTATTGTAGTTTTCCAGAATTGGAAGCGTATTCACCACATCGCAGAGTTTGCTCATTAAGTGAACATGGGGAGGTGGCAAATTCACAGTTCTATGTGACTATTTGTCCTTTAATCAGTAAGGCCCTAAATCTTTATATATTCCGCAGACATGAAATATAATTAAGGCACTTACCCTGTCTCCGGCTGGGCCCTGGGTTCCAGTTAAACCCTTTGGACCTCTTGGTCCCTGGAAAGAGAGGAAGAGACTGTGAAATTCTGACTTATTTTATGCAGATTGAATAAACAATATGCACAATGTATTAAAATCAGAAGGTCTGATACTAGACCAGACTATGATAAGTATAGTATAAATCAAATATCTACAGAGTAAAAGGCAATTGGGTACTGGGCTTAGTAGGTAGAACAAGAAGGACATTTTCTGTGAAGAGGTCTCAGAAGGTGAAATGTCCCACACAAAGCAAGACTCTGGTTATGAATAGGAGATGCTAGGTGTAGAGAAAATACTGTGGCGTCTTTTCTGTGATTCGCTCATAGGGGAAAATGTTTTGAAGCCAGTAGTTCTGTGAATGGCTCATCTTGGGAAAAGGTTCGATAATGAGCTTTATATGCTGTGAATGAGCAAGAATAACAATGTTATTCCGCAAGTACTGTCTTAACTGGCCCAGGGAGTTTTTGATTAGCATTTCATTTAATATTTTGTACCCTTCATGCATTGCTTCGGTATAGGACTGGCTCATTAGCGATACAGGCATTTATTAACCTGGCAGGTATGTAAGCAGCAACAAACCCCTCTTTGTGCCCTTACCCCTAAACCAGAAGGTCTTTCTCAGTTACTAATCGATTCTTTTGGCATGTGCGGCTGAGATATGTTTTACTATAAGCTCTCTACACTAATGACTGGCTGGGGGGAGATGATGTGTGTAAGGGACAGCTGTCATATTCTAAAACTGAAAGATTTAGGGTTTGTTCTGGGAATGTGTTGATTATTTACCTGTAATCCCACACTGCCAGGGATCCCAGAAGGTCCTGGGGGACCAGCATCTCCCTGAAATTAAAAATAAGCAAATCCATTAGATATAATATTTACACACCCTGCCGTTCGGCAGCGTCCAGTAATCTAACGGTCAGAAACCATATGTTCCACCAACCGTTCTCTCTTTACTGTTCAGAGTAAAACAAATGAAACCATTACAACAGGGGTGTCCTACTCTCATACACAGTGTAAAAACGTGGACAAAGTCGTGGGCCAGCCTTGATATTCACTGAATAAACAACTACAATGGAGTAATTTTTCCTTCCCATCAGATATAACCATGATCCTTTACAGACTGGTCTGTCCTTAGTGGACAGATATTCCACTTTCCCCTTTATTGGTCGGTTTTGGGAGGGAGGTCGATGTGACTGACAGCATGAGGTTACTAATGTCAACAGAGGAGGAGCCATTTGTGTATCCTGACTGATATGGCAACGCGCCAGCAGAGCATTCTGGGATTTGTACTATTAGCGGTGCATGTGCTGACTACCGGCGGCAAGCTCTAGTAGCCATTTGATATTTTCTCGTGGGCCAAATACAATTACATTGTGGGCCAGAGTTTGACACCCCTGCTTTACACCATTAACAGTAACACCAAAAAATAAAAAATGTCCCGAATACATTAATAGTTACTATATATTCAATTATAGTGCATCCGAACGTTATGGAGGTTATTCACTAAAATCCGAATTGTTGCGTACAGGTGTGAATTCGCCTGCTCGAGACAGTCGCAATAGACTGCTACTATTGCAGTCGCAGCTTTATAATGAGAATGTTGTTTACTATGGAAATTTGTCGCAGTCGCAACTTGTAAAATTTGTCACGGTTGCGACTTTACAATGGGGAAATTGTCGTGGTCGCAGATTTACTATGGGAATCCGTTGTTTGAGAATTCAACAGTCGAAATCGCACCTTAGTGAATAACCTCCTTCATGTTGTGTCTATAAACTAAGTCATTTATCTTTAAAAATATGCTTTTAAACACACTTCCTGTGTTTGCATTATGTCAAGTACCATAGAAAACAATGGGACTGGGTGAGGTCTGTTTAACAACATGGCTGCTATCAGTAAAGATAAAAACAGACAGAAATTCATGAATTCTACTTCAAAGTAACAAGATACGTCCTGTATCTTAATAACTGTTGTGCCAGTCCAAATAATTATTTTTATTTTTTTTAGTGTTACTGGAAAACTTATTAGCTGACCCTCGTTATCTCCCCTAATTAGTATCTATCCTAGAATCCTGTAAAGCCACTGTCTTACCTTCTGCCCATTCTTTCCAGTCTCACCCCGTTCTCCTTTGTGTCCAGTGTGACCCTAAAACACAAAACCATGTACCCATGTTAGCAGGATAACATCTGTAGACATAGAAAGCTTAGTCCCACTCATCCACATACAAGCATGGGACATGAAGAGGAACTGTCAGTATGTAATAAAATAGAAGAATATATATATATACCGTATATATATACACTGACAGTATACAGTATATGTAATAAAATAGAAGAATATATACAGTACATATACCGTATATATACACTGACAGTATACAGTATATGTAATAAAATAGAAGAATATATATATATGCCGTATATATACACTGACAGTATATATGTAATAAAATAGAAGAATTTATATACAGTCATGGCCAGAAGTTTTTGTTGAGAATGACACAAATATCATATTTTCACATGATCTGCTGCCCTCTGGTTTTTATGT
>WMED01002687.1:0-18630 GCA_019650415.1 Pipa parva
TGCCGGCTCATAAATATTCATAGACAGTGGGAGACAGCCGCGAGTACATCCTATGAATATTTATGACCCGGCAGACGCATCACGCTACGGAATGACGTCTGCCGGCTCATGAATATTCATAGGATGTGCGTTCAGTGGGAGACAGCGCGAGAGGAAGCTCCAGTAGGTAAGTAATATAGGTTATACGCGTGTATAAGTCGAGAATAGGATTTTAAATGCTTTTTTTTACCTAAATTTCTCGACTTATACACGAGTATATACGGTATGTGAAGAATTATTTTGTAGCCTCAGCATGTTTGGAGATACAAAATATAACCTGATAACATTAGAATCATTATTAAATTGTTAATTTATATAATTTATAAATAAACATGTTTAATCTTTTCTCTCTCTCTTTTTTTTTTAAAATTTAACACATATGTAGTATTTAAATATGGACTTCATAGCCAGACTATGTGAACTGCACAGAGTTAATGCATCAGCTTCCACACCAAGCTTCCATTCATCTGTATGAGGTCAATACATTTTTTCATGTATTCTCCAGTGCTCCAAGGATTAGCAAGTGTCATGGTTCTTGTTTTCAGATATATTACATACAGGCTGAAAAATATAGGTGTTAACCCCCATGGACCATCATCTTGATTCCTAAATGGTTAAATAGGCCACAGAATTATTATAGTGCTACCATTAGTTCCTTTTGTCTTCTCAGAAGTACTTCTGGGTCCATGTTAAGCACTTGATTTTGAAGCCTCCTTTCTTCAGCTTGCGTTAGCCAGAACAATAGTTCATTACTCTTTTCATTAAACTCCTGGAAAAAAAAAAAAAAAAAAAGAAATAATCCTATAATACGTGGATTTCAAATAACCTGAACACCTGAAACAAACAGACTGCATGCGGTTAGGCTAAGGTGGCACCATAAAACTTCCATTAGTAATTCATTTAGGACGAAAGGTAACAATCTGTCAGAATTGACTTGACTGCCATCAAGCTAATAGCCAATGAGAATGACCTACTGTAAGATGTATCTACATGGCACCCAATTTAATATGTATCTACATGGCGTGTAACAGGAAAGAAATCCTCAGTAAAAAAAAAATAAAAATTTACTCATTTTTGAACATTTACTAGTTAACAGAAATACTGACAAGCATCTTCCTGACACTTGCATAGTATTGGCACCTGGATCCAATTATCATAATATATAAAAAGAAGATAGAAGCTCATAATAGCTTTTTATATTACTATCCAAGGCTGCCCTCAAAGACCATAGTGCCCCAACAACCTTACAATGTTCTTATACTACTCAGTGTCCAATAGACCATTGGTTTTATAGTCTACATGAGACTGTCTGGTGGAACCATTGTACTTTGCAGAGCTGGCTGGCCCCCCTTTACAATAGTATCGTACCCCACTGTTGGAAGTCATATTAATAAAAGTGATATCATTAGCACCTATTGAAATAAAACTGTATGGAATACTGGCCTACCTCACATTGCAAGAGCTCTTTCTGTAAACTTTCCCTCCATTTGTCCCTTTCTTGGCATGCCTTATCCCAGCGCAGGTTTAAAGCATGAAGCCTTTTAAGAACATCACCGGATTCAGCACCATTTCCATATTGAACTTCTTTGCTGTTTAAGTTTGCCGAGATTAAAAGAGCTTTAAAGTGATCAAAAGCTTTCAGTGTATCCTGCAAAACCAAAAGTTTGTGTAAAAAACAAGTGCAATTAAAAGTTACCCAATCATTTTATAACAACAAGGCTGTAAGAAAGACACAGCTGGCTTATAAAGAGTGTAAATCCAGAAAGACTTCCATTTTATTTTTTTTTTGGATTAACTATATATCAATTTTCTTTCTACATCAAGGAGAACCTTGAAACAAGGCCAAGAAATACCTACCTTAAGTCTTTTCAGTTTGTGTTCAATGTCGTGCACACTGCAGGCAGGTTTCAATTTGTTTAGACTGTCTAGATCAGTTTCAGTCTTCTCTAGCCACAAAGTAATGTTGTTTAAATCCATGTTCAGCTGCTGCCATTGTTGTAGGCTTTGCCTCTCTCGAAACTCGTTTAAACTCTGAGCTTGAATTATTTCCCACCTTTCTATTACACCTGTGCGTGCGAGCACCAGAACAAACATTTGTTAAAATATCATTTATTATTTATGGTTTCCTATTGCGCCCCAAAAAAGCAAAGACCGCTACATTGAGTTATTAATAATATGTAGATAGGCAATTCACAATTATTAATATTTATGTGAAGCATTACAAATGACAAAAGACAGGGAGAGACAGTAACCAAGGTAAAAACTAATAATTACTTTGCTGTTCCATTTATGTTTTAAGAAACTTTAATATACAATCCTAAATATACCTTACGGTCTAACATTAGGGGGTTTTTTTTGTATAAAAATACAACAATCTCATTACCTGTACAGGTCTCAGGACCTGCTATTCCCATAAGCCCCTGATCCTCCAGCTGCACATTTTGGCTTCTGGATATTATATGCTGTGTATTATCAGAACCAGCAGTGGCTGACATCACCACAGACTACAAAAGAAAAGAGAAAAACACTTTAACCAGGTTGGCACTAAAAAAAGAAAAACTGCATAGCAACTATTAGAGAAGAAACTACTGCTGGGAATAAATAAAGGTAACAGGAGTTAAAATAATAGAATTAAAAGGAAAAGTTTGAAAGGAACAGGCAGGACATAAATAAGCAAATTACAGTTAAGATCAACAGGCAAAACCAGTAGGGCTGGAGAGAGCAGGCCTGCAGTGAATCAGGGGTGGGAGATATACCGCACAGATAGAACAATTTTATTAGGTTAAAAGTCAAAAACACAAAAGCAAACGAAAATGAATCAAACACATTTATAGTTACTATATACTCAATTTGTGCTTCCAAAAATTCTAAATTGGGTCTGTAAATTATCATATTTAGCTTTAAAAATTGGCCTCTCTTCACATCTTGAATATGGATTATCTAAAGCACCATAGAAAACAATATACTCCTGGTAATACCAGGACTCCGTGGAGTTTCCACCTACACCACTATGTCATATTACTGGGGGTAACCTAATACAGATAGTGGTCTGGAGAAAAACAAAAGTAGAAATGGACTAAACAGAAGAAAATCATTTGATTACTGGGTCCTTCTTGTTTCCTGGTGGGCCCTATCACTCCAGTTTGATACTGGTAACAATGGATAAAAAGTTGCTGCTTGGACAAAAAAAACGACAACATTCTGACTGTACCATCAGGTGGTACAGTCAGGCTCAAAGCACTTACTGCAGCCACTTTGTGGTGTCCAAATTATTAAGACTTAAAAGAGATTAAGTTAAAAGGTGGCAAGAACCACAAAACCTTAAAAATGGTTAACTGAAATTGGATTAGAGTGTTGAGTGCAGATTTTGGTCCAAGACTCACCTCAGTCAAATCAAATGTAGTGTTTGTTCCAGTTGTTGTAGTGAGGGGTCCCTTCACATGCTCTTGGTCTGAATGTTTTCTGTTGACCCTTCGTTTGCCAGGAGAACGCCAAGAAGTAACTTTGACATCGGGATTACCTGTTAAACATACATGAAAACTTTTCTTTTAAAGGATGGGACATATGTGAAAATAAATGCTGCTCCTATATGAAAGGCAGTATTTTAACATATTTGATCTAAAAAGCTCTGCTGCAAGAATAAGATTATTATTATTACAGTGATACTGATGGCTGAGCAGGGCAGCATTGCTCATAGCACTATATGGTTAGTGTAAGTAAAACAGTGGCATTGTCAGACACTCTTTTATTGACAGAGTAGTTCTATTAGTGCCATGATCAATGCTGGACTGATCAACCATGTCATTTTCACCAAATGCTTTGATTTATTTTGACATGATCCTGGAAGGAGACAGAACAAAATATTACATTCTACTTCCTCAGCCTGTTGAGAATAGTATAAGCAAAATGCAATAAACAAAACTTTTGTTGACGTGATTATACTTAAATGTTACCAATTATTCATTACTTTCATGAAATGCACTTTCATATAGTAGCAATATGTACTTAGCAAAATCTTAAATTCAGGGGATACAAGCAGAAAAACATTTATGATAAACAAAGAAGCCAACCTGCCGACTAGTGAGCAACACATGCATCTCTCAAATGAAAGAGCCACAGCAATGAGGAACACTGCATCTATACAAAGTATGTACAAGATCCAAATGAAATCTTAAATTAAATAAGCAGTTATAAGGATGAAACTGGCATGGCAGTGAAAAGGTGACAGATGTCACAGCTATGGGAGACATTAGATTTAAAAAAAAAATGTAAAATACGCATGCAAACTGCATGTAAAAATAAGAAAAGAAAATGGAGCGAATAAGGCAGAGTAATCAAATTAAAATATGCAAGTGTTGTCCATGGAATATGTTCATTGTTAATTTTAATACATAGCACAGAAGTCCAACCTAACCCCATTTTGAAAGAAATCCACCTTTCCCAAGCCCCAAACCAACCAATGCCACCAGTCTTGGATACAATGTAGATGTTGAGAGTGAAGTATCACATATGGGTTTGGTTTATACAAAGCAATAGAGGAAATGGTGTAAATGAAAGGAATTGAGATGGGTAGCGTGCATCACAGCCGTGTTTGCCAGGTTGAGACGCATGCAATGGCCGGTGCCTACCAGGAGATTCCTGTACAGTTTTTGTGGTCATTATGACATATTCCTCTGGATTTTCTGGAATTTCTATATCTGAAAGACAATAATGTCATTTTCTTTGTGCCACACACATATTTCAAGCAAGAACAAAGGCTCAAACCCTTGGATCAAAGAGAATCTTCTCCTGCACTTGAGCTGTATGATAATTGAGAACAAAGTATCATAATATTTTGCAATGTCACGATATTTAGCTTTACCTGACAAAGCATTGTAGTAGGTTGCCTCTTCTTCATCCTCATGTGAAGAAGATCCACCAACATCACCAGTATGATCCCACTCCAGTGGAATAGAGTCCACACTGACTGGAGTCTCACGGCCTGATCTCTCATGAGGAAGGGTTGGAGGCATCAAGTGACAGATCAATGGGTGGGCAGTTTCAGTTTCATGGATTTCTGAATGCCATGAAGAATTGGTCATCTCTCTTGAATCTTCAGCATCTGTATCATTCTCAGATGTGTCTCTTTCTTCATCTAACTGCTGCAAAGGTGAGTATAAAAAAATAAATACATTTTCCCCCAAACATATTAGTACTTTTACAATTAAAAGAACATTATTATCAGTAAAAGAAAACTGACATTTTTCTTCCTGTGTCAATTATTTCTATGCACTATTTATCTTTTAAGTTCAATTTCTCATCTTTCTTGTGTTGTTCTTCTCTTTGATAATTGCAGCCCTCTTTATCTACTGTGGTTTCTGTGAAAATGTGTGAATATGTGTTAGCTAAAGTTCCACAGACAACAATAGCACAGAGCACGAGTTTGCTTTCTTAGCAAATATATGACGGGGGGAATCATTAAAAAAGCAATACAAATAAAGAATAATATATTATTTTCACATTACTTTTTACTAGGTATAAATAACAGCCACGCCAGTTCAAATGGGATTTTTCATTTTCTTATGATACAGGTCATTTTTTCAAGTGTGGGAACGGACATGTTGCTGAACTTGGTTTGCAGACAATATGCAAAAAAGACAATATATAGACATGGACTGTCCTGTTAATAAGCTGTGACCTCATAACTTATGGTGTAATTAGTGAAAAAATGTGCATATCCAATTGTAAACTGAAAAATGTAAGGTCTAAAATATACATTTTTTTTTTTTTTAATAGTGCTACTATATTATGCAACGCTTTACAGATGTTCATCATTCACTTCAGTCCCTGCCCCAGAGTGCCTGGAGGAAACCCACGCAGGTGCGGAGAGAACATACAAATTCATTGCAGATGAAGTCAAGGGTGGAATTGAACCCAGAACTCAGTGCTGCAAGGCAGCAGTGCTAACCACTGAGCCACATATACATCATAAATATAGTAAATCATTATCAAATTAACAATTTGTACAAATAATGTACATCTGCTAAGAGTAGTCTCAGTTTGTTTTACTTTCTTGATCACAAATTTACATGTGTAATGTAAGTAAGTCGGTGAAATATTAAGTGAATGTGAAAATCTAAACAGACATATTGATGGGAATTTTGGTGTGTGTTTCAGTTTTTAATGTTTTAATTAATTAGCTCAGAAAACAGCAAAACGTCATAATGAAATAAGATGTTTTTTTTGGTAGGTACAATTGTAACGTAAAAATGATAATTTAACAAAAAAAAATAAAAAAATACCCCACTGGTCCTAATATTAATGTAAACAAATACCCATAGATACTTAATTTAAAAAAACAAAACAGAATGGTAAAATTATCAAATAGCTGTTGTAAGAGCTTTGATACTCAAAGCAAATGTGGACTCTATGTAATTAATTGCTTATTCTAGATGTCATTTTGCATATGGAACATTGACTGCTGGAGAATCAACCCCCATGAGATGAGATTTAAACATTTCCAAATTGTTATACCAACTAAAAAGATATGATAATGTGAAAAAAAAAAATCCTACTTGATTTCTAGAAGTCAGTCTTTGGTGGAACCGAGAAACCCGTCCAAAGACCTCTTGGCAGTATCTATGAAGCTCCTCCAGCTCTTCCTCAATGACCACTGCATCCAGCATTTCACACTTCTGTATCAAATGTTCTCCCGATACAATTAACTGGTCAATCTTGTTGGTGTTCAGTGTAATCTGCTGTTGAAATTCCTACATTACAGAAAGAAAGGACATGATTTCAAGTACAATAAAAAATATTTCATAATAGTTGCAAGACTTTAGTTTCTAGCTTGAGTACACTGCCAGTCATTCGTAAAACTCTAAACTGAATCAACAAAGAATGATTTAATCATTACATATAATTTCTAATTTAGTTAAATACAAACAACTTTCTTCTCAAACTACTCTAGTTATAAATTATTAAAGGAGAACTATAGTCAGATTACATCTTTACATATGCAGTACTATACCTTAGTGAGAAGCGTTTCTACGCAGTAGATGTTTCACCTGAAGTTGATTGATTTATTACACAGCACTGATAAACTCCCACACCAGGAAATGTGTGTGATATAACTGCTAAACATGAGAAAAAAAAGCTGCCTGACTGCTATTGGTTAAGTAGTGTGCCGACCTATTGGCCACATTAGCCATGCTTTGTTTACATTCCTGTAATGCAGGAAATTAACTTGTGTGCAGGTGTTATATTACACATTAGGCAAAAATATCCAGGGAGGATACTCTTTCATGGAAAACTGGCTGGTACACATCACACATTTCCTGATGCGGTAAAATGTGGTATCGTATTGCATAAATAAAGATGTAATCTGACAAAAGTTCCCCTTTAATATTGCAAAATTAAATGGAAAAAGAAGTTTATGCTGTTCAGCTTGCTCAAGAGAACCAATGTGTTAACTGAGAATATAAAACGCCTCTGATGATGCTTCTTGCTAACAAATAGTAGGGTTCTCCAAGTACAGGGATGTTCTAATTACGGTCCTTCAGTAACAATTAATCTTCAACTCTCAGGATCCTCATACAACTGAAGAAAAGGAACCTAATATATTAAAAGGTTAACATAAGAAAGCCAGGCTACAGAAATAACACATTAGAAAAACATTCACATCTAATATTCACTACTTAAGTCTAGGACAGTGGTCTGCAAATTGCGGCTCATGAGCCACATGAGGCTCTCTAGCCACCGTGTTGTGGCTCGGAGTGCACCTCCAAAGCCCCGCCCATGACCTCCAATGTCTCTTCTGATTGGCCATCAGCAGGTCATGTGGTCAGGAGAAGTGCGCTCCATCACCTTAGCGGCTCACAAAAAAATTGTCTCAGCTGGAGGAGGGAGTGAAATGGCTCTCTCCTCATGATAGTTTGCCAACCCCTGGCCAAGGTGAAAGAAACATGTTTTGCATGAACAAATAATATTTTGTGGAACTAAATTTCATATAAATTATGTGAATTTTGCTTTGAGCCATAGAGTTGTTTGAAATAGAATTTATGTTGGCTTCAGTTTTTTGTGGTAGCTTTACAGGTGTAAAACACAGCCCTTGAATACCATATGTCTTCACGACATTGGTAATACTTACATTTAATTGTCTCATCTTTTCTTCAATATCACTTTCTGAGAAATGCTCAACATTAGTAAGCTGTAGGTCCATTTCTGTAAGCCACACAAGAATGGCATCTCTCGTCGCCTCAAACTCTTCTCGTTGACTAGTAAAATGCTGAAACAACATCAGTAGCCCTTACTTTATCAAATGTTTTGGATGTAGTAGAAATTTAACACTGACTAATCATGTGCATGGAATTGTATAGCAATATTACTTAGCCTCAACCTAGAAAAACTGTCTAAGAAATTCACAAATGCTAGCAATTGTGGGAATATTATGGTTGTAGTTTTTATTTTTAGCTATTTTTGCCACCTGAGGTAACTAGAAAATTCCCCCAAAGCCTCAATTAATTTAAGTCTATGGGCGAAGTTTTATAAACTTGAAAAGGCCAATTTTGGCACTTTTGAGTTTACTTCGAGTACATCTCAACTGTTTGATTGGTAAAAAAAAAATCAAATCAATCGATATTTTTCGACTGATTCTTACCCTTTGAAACTTTTCAATCGATTTTACATTAGTAGTATGGCTACCTTTCCATTGAAAAATCTAATCGAACAACTCAATCGAAACGTTTCAGTTGGTAAAAATCAATAGAAAAATATCGATAGATTAAACAAATCAAACAGCCAAGATCTACTCGGGATAACCTCAAAGAGGCCAAAATCGGCTTTTTCAAGTTTATTAAATGTCACCTATTATGTGTCTACTGATTATTATATTATAGAATATTATGGAGTACAGTCTTTAACTTACAAAGATTTTGGGTTACTCAGAATATTAGATTGCCTCTACATTACACAGCCATAAAACATTGTGACATTGCCCTTTAGAAGTAAAAATACTTTAGCAAAAAGTAAATTGGACAGTAAAGCATTAGTATCTATCATCTGAAAGATGCCAAAAAACAAGAAATATTAAGGAAATATACACTACCTCTAAACCCCTCTCTTTGTATGCAATGAGGGACATTTCATACAGGCAATTCTAACCTTGAGTCTTTTGAGTATTGCAGCCACCCGTTTCTGGAGGTTGTCCCATCTCCGATTTCCCTGATGCACCATCTGCTTCAGTCTACTGGCTGCATCTGTCCGGTTTTCACGAGCAAGTCTCCTGTACTGTTTATTGACCAACTCTAAATGAGTGAGGCGTTCATGGATTTGTCTCTGAAATGCCTAAAAATATGCACATGGGAAAATAAATTAAATGAAGAAACATAGTATATATATACATCCCTACATTTTAATTATAAACATACTACATTATCTTTGACAAAGTGTATCTCACTGGTCATTGAGAAAAACATGATATTGGGAAAATACCATAGATTACTTTGTTATGGTTGATTTAAATCTCTGAATTTAATTTATGATGAGCAGTTATTGCTCACAGGAAAAACATCCCAAAATGATGCATGACAGCAAATAATTTAAATATTGATTAGCCAAAGGGCATGGGGCCCTCAGAAAATTAGACTTATAGGCCAAACTCCTTACTGCCTTTCATTTTAGTTCTGTTGCCTTCTCATGTCTGTAATACAACCACAGAGTAAACATGCCTCATTTTACAGAAGACAGAAGATGGAGCTCTAAAATTATAACAGTATTTTGGCCATTAGTGTTGGTAGTAAATAGTGGCTGAAGAATGCCTAAACTGGAGGGCCAACTTAGGCCTGGAACTAACATAATATATTCTTTTAGTCTACCTTGTAAATACTTGGTGGTACATACAGATGTCGCTTGGCTGGCTTTTGTGCTTTAACACTTTGTAATAAGATTAACTTTGCAGAATTTCAACACAAGTTAACTTAAGGCAATACTGAAATTCTAAATGCAGTTCAAATGGCAAAATCTATTTGAAGCTCCCAGATGATGGAACCTTAAACTAGTCATTAAAATGGTTACCTTCACTTTTTGTGAAGCCAGAGGATGGCATAACATTCCAACATTCATAGAAATAAGAGGGTAAACCCAGCACAATCACCAATCCCCACAAGTGTAATTTTGGCAATCATGTGCATCCTTTATGAAAATGTTGTATAAATGTCCAATTATTTTGTTGAGCTCAAAATCAGTTAAATCAAACACCAAAGGAGGACTACTCAACAGCACCAAAAACTACACTTACATTTGGCATTCAGAGTTTCAACAACTGAGAAAGCAATTGACTAAAGACCACCAAAATAATTCACAAATTGCTAAATCACAAACCTCAAATTTCTTTTGCTCTTCCTTTGCACGTGTGTATAGCACTTCAGAAGATTCTGGGGAAGCAGCTGTAGCTTCAGCCTCTTTAAGCCATTCTTCAAATCGAGAATAGTCTTCCAGGAACTTTTGCCACAACCGCCAGGTCTCTTCAATTCTACCATAAAATTCTTAGAGTTAAAGTTTGCACTTGACCCAGTGTAGAGTATTTCAAGCTTAGAAATGGTTCAGAAAGTAAATACATACCACAATGACAATAGTAGCTTAGCTTTGAAAAAAAAAAATGGAAGAGATTCTAACATTCAAAGAAGGGAAAAACAATTCTGGAACCCTGGACAATATTTTTGCTCTGTGGACTTTCACTTCATGTGTTGTACTTCCATCAAACAAGTAGGCAACATTACTTGGAATGATTTAATATATCAAAATACACATAATCAGTTTGTTACAACATAAAGTAGATTTCTCTTTAGATCCTGTTCTGGTCTATGGATGTTTGACTTAAAATGGCCAGCACTCAAAACAGCTGCAGACACTTTTTATTAAAAAATATCAAAGGGTGCTGTTGGCAAAACTTAATACAAATATGATTGTCAACTATAAAAAGTTAAAGTAATAAAAAAAAAAAAAAAAAAAAAGATACTGGCCAAGTATTCAGGGGTGTAGAGATGTAGCAGGGATATGACTACCTATGGTAATGTATTATAGGCTATATAGGAATAAGCTGGTGACGTGTTTCCCTTTGGTCATCATGATCAAGTACCACACCTGATTCAACTACACCAATGTACCATGACCACATTCTATATCCAGGTTCTTATTGTTAGTAAGCTACAACAATTATTGGCATTATTTTTTTCCTGGAATGATAGCAGGATCCAAATGTGATTTTTTTAACAAAAGACTGGACTTTAGTCAAGAATGAAGTACATGGTTATTTCTTAAAGGGCTTAGAAACTGGCTGACAACAACCAAGGAACTCTAGAGCTTACCTAGTCGGTTTTATTACAGCCTTTACAAAAGCTGGATATAAACTATATTAAATATAATATCACACATGCATTCCCCTTTTGTTTTGGGGCTTGTGTGTCTTTAACAAAAGAATCTACATATCCTTTAGGGCCCCTTTCTGTTTTAAAGGCAACACAGACTGTTACCTGAGGCGTCTCTCCATGGACATGGCACAGATATTTCTCCACCGCTTATCAAGACTCCTAGTTGTCTGCTGGATGGAGTCACACTCTGTTTCATTTGCGCATGCATCAGTATCATGCAGAAGGTGCTCGCAAATATTCAACACCGAGGAAACGCCAGCACTGTGAAGCTCAATATCTTTCTGCAAGTCCTACAAAGGATAAAAATTTTTTAAAAATACAAGCTTCATTAATCTGAATTGCTGGAAGAAAAATTCCAAAGAGGAATAATTGTTATTCCATTACACTGCACAGGTAGGTATAGCATACAAGAAAGTACCTATACAGTTGGAAAACAATTTATATGACTGCCTATCAGAGAAACAAATTGAAGATTAGGTCAATAAACTTATTAATACTGCTGCATGCATGAAACATTCGAATTCTGCATGTATAGATTCTCTACAACCCTACCCGAACATCCCTATTCAATGGTAAAACGTAAAAGGTGCCGTCTCTGGAGAAGAGGTATTTATTCCTTGGTCAAGACAGTATACCGTATATACTTGTGTACAAGTTGAGAAATTTTAGTAAAAAAAAGTCATTAAAAAAAAAAAAAAAAAAATCAAAAAACAAAAATCAACAGAGCTGGCTAGAGAGAGCTGCGACACAAACAGCACAGCAGGAGAGGAACTGACATAAATCTGCAAGTAATTACAGCACACAAAGAGTGCTGAATAAACTCACCGGGGGTTAGTTGGGCAAGCCTGTTAACAACATATACCCATTGCAGACTCTCACACCAGCAAAGGGACTGGGGCCAGACCGGAGCAAACAGAAAGCACATGCAATCAGCCCACCCCTTAAAGGAGAACACACACTAAACTGTAACTGACAGAAATAAATAAAAGCTTATTGTTATGTATTTTTCCAACAATTCTTTAATAATGTTATGCTAGCAAAAACCCCAAGTTTTACTCTCGACTTATCCATGGGTCATAGCAAATTTCATAATTGTTGGCTCAAAAACTGTCCTCCACTTATACACAAGTATATATAGTATACGGGATATATAGATGTAAATAAATACTCTTCTCCTTCCATTCACACTACTATACCAGTTTCCTCAAAACTTACAATTTAAATATTTCCCCATCAGGCAATAATAGTATTCACAGTGGCCACGGTTATGACTGGACCTGAGCCCCCAAGTACTTGTGCACTTACAGATATTTTAGATTTATAAATCACCAGAAGTTTTGTTGCTATCTCAGCTTACTTTGGTCCAATCACGGAGGTAAAATCCCAGGAATAACAATGATACTGGGAAATCTAACCTGCTGCTCAGAAAGTTTTTTCTGTATTTCTTGGTCATCGCAGATGCTGTAGATGACAGGCTTGGATAGTTCTGATTCGATCTGAGCCAACCAGGTACGAAGATTACTCATATTTTTGTCCAGCTGTTGGATAATTAATAGTGTTTCTTTCAGTTTATTTACCCTGTGTAGACAGAAAATGAAACTTAAAAGAAGCATGGGAACATTACTAGGCAGGTTTATAAATTAGGTTTAGCAGTTTTGCCTGGCTAAAATGATGGACATAACTTATCACTGGAACAATACAGTGATTTAAAAGACTCATGTGCTGTTAGTCTTAGGCTAGGGGACTGGCTCACAGTCTCCAACATGTTTTTTTTTTTTTGTTTTTTGGGGAGGGGGGATACAAACAAAATAACATGTGCACCAATAACAGGTAATAGCTGTAGTGAAAGATCAATCAGTGCTGTTGATTAATTGGTTTCTGCTACCATCTAGATGTGCAGTAAATACACAATGCTTGGACTCTTGAGGGAAGGTTGACAAACCCAGTTTTGGTACTCAATACAATAGGGTCAAACAATTTTCTTCTGTGATTTACAGGATTATGCTTTCTCCACCAAAGAGAATATCTACATATGTTCAAGCCTATGTGGCAGATGGGTAGCAGGAAGCTTACAGGAGGGCGAGTATCTTAAAATTCACTGCTAATGCCCTGTAAAATTTGGAGTCTTTGGCATTTTTTTAATCACAAAAAACAACCAATTGTTTACATTTGAGCTAATATAAATGCTGATTGGCTGGCATGAATTAAGGTAGGTACATATGGAACAAGTTGTGGAAATTGCCATTCTGCAGACAGCTATACTGACTGATAAAAACTTGGTCGCACCTCCATTGGTGAGGACGATAGATGCAGTCTGCTGATGCAAGCTGTGTACACTGGACCCAATTTCTAATATGAACCTTGCAAAAATGATTTCAATGATCGGATTTGCAAATATCAGCCAAATGTGGCTACAGTTGTTTCCAAAACTGTATTTTTACACTTTGGAAAGCCAAGCTTTGGAACCATAAAAATGCAATTCATATGGTATAATTATCTTTAATACAAGAAGCATTAAAAAGAAAAAAACATAGCATATGTATGCTTATAGTCACTATAGGTAAACAGATATGTTGGCACACTAAAGCACTATGAATGTGGACCAACAACATTTTCTAGCTCTTTATAGTCCTGGATTTAATTTACAAACATTGAAAAACATTGTCAAACTTTTCAGCAAGAGAAGGAAAGTGCCGACTGGCCTTATCTGAATTATTTTTAATATAAAAGAGACATTAAAAAGCACAAAACATAGCATATATATGCTTTAGTTACCATAGCTAAAAAGATATGTTGGCAAACTGAAATACTCACATGAACCTGTTAACATTTCAGTTACTTGTGGAATGCAGAATAAATTATTTTAAGGTACATTCATGACGGTGTCAATATGAAGACATTTAGCAACAAATCACACACAGATCTCCTTGTGAGCTGTGTGGGACATACATGGGGGCAGCAGGGCGGTCCTAAGGCTCTGGATCCAGCAACTCTCAAGTACTTTAATTCAGTATGAAATATAGAACTTGGACTGGCTACAGACAAGCCCCTGTGAAACAACTTGGGAGTTATATGACTGAGTATAGGCTGGCCAGTATATATGTTCTTTAAAAAAAAAAAAAAAAAAAATAGAGATACTAACAATATCAGTTGCATGTGCCATACAATACAAATTCACTTTGTGCAATTGTTTGTCAGCTTATACTTGCAGTTTTCACATTAAAACATTTTGTTACAGTTGATTCTGTTCAGCACATGTCCAGCACTGACTCATTCTCTAAAGGTTTAGCAAAGAGTAAAAATGCAAACCAAAAAGACCTATATGACTGATTTTCTAAAAAAAATAAAAAGTATAGCTTGTACTACAGTAATAAAGCAAGCACCAATATGAAAATGAAATATATGGGGTTTTGCCCGTTATCTAATTATAGTAATCCCTTAAAGCATTATGAATGTGGACCAACAACATTTTCTTACTCAGTATATGCTCCTGGATTTCATTTATATTTTATTTTCTTAAAAAAATCCAAACATTGAGGAAGTCACTTCTCAAACTTTGCAGCAAGAGAAGGCTAGCACTGACTGGCCTTTGGTTAAGAAAACAATTTAAATTGATGTGGTTTATTGTTATAAATCAGTGGTTCTCAAACCTGTCCATGAGCTTCACCATCGGTGAATGTTTTCTGGATATCCAGACAGCAGCACAGGTGGATCATTAACATAATGGGAAGTTCACCATTGCCACTGGATGGCTGTCTATAAAACATCCCCTATTGGTGAAGCCTGAGGACAGGTTTGAGAACCACTGTTTTAAATAAAGCAAAAACATATATTACATCATTATTTTTTAACTTTCATTTCGGATGAGGTGGAGATAATTTTGATCCTTCCTGCCCTGCATATTATCCCCTACTCTTGATTTACCAAGGTAAGTCTACATGTTCAGAGTGTGGAGACAACAGGATGTCCTGAAGACAACTGAAAGGTAGGAATTGTTGTTCAGTAAATGACTTCTTCTTGTATATCATGAGAAACATCGCTGGAGTAAGTAACAATGCTGTCTCGCCAAGATTAATTTTTTTCTAAATGAAAATAATGAGAACAACCTAACCTAACTCTGTTTGGGCTACCAACATTCTTTCAACTTTTCAGATTTTTAAAGAGTGTCCTAATTTCTACCTGTGAATTGTACAGCAATTCATATGATATTAGCTGGATTTGATTTTAAAGGGAATAATATCAAATCATTTCCTGCCAAAAGCCTAAAATTCCACGTATCAACTAAATACATAGGCTCCATAGGGATGAATAAAATTGGAGTGCTGGACTAACTATTAGGATCAAAGCAAAGTTGTGACGTACTAGAGACCAGATGGACACCTGCAAAATGATGGAGCAATGTCAGTGTGCATCATAGAGAACAATATAATATGCATGCATACATACAGTTGTTTCTCCTGTGTATTTACTGCTCATTTTATTAAAGAAATAAATAGATATATACACATACATACATAATAGTGTCAAATAATTTTTATTGACACATTATTAAGCTATATACACATTTAAGAGCCAACGGAGGTTTTGGGATTAGTTGCAAGTAGTATCCCAGCTCACAGTCGCAATTCACTGTAAGATTTGAACAAGTTCATATTTTTTATTTACCCTAACTTTTAAATTATTTACAACGCATTTGAATATTGATGCAAGCACGACGACTCTCTGTTTATAGCAGTGCTGGAGCTTTAGACAACACACATTTTAAGGCCCAATCAAACAGCTAAATGGCATGCTCCCTTTTAAACACTAGACGCCAATATTCTAAAATAATCTCCATCTAACGCTTACCAAGTAATTAAGTGCAAAAGATACAGCAGGGATTTCTGCAATGCCTGAATCGCTAATGCTGCACAGATTCAAGTAAATCTCTACAGAGCATGCCTTACCATAAAAGCAGAAAGGAGACAATATCCTTGGTACACTGCACTAAGATGGCCCAGCATTGTACTGTATCCCCATCCAGCTCAGATAATGACTGATAATGCAGCTCCAAATTAGGTTTATCTGGGTATGAACAAATAGGTACAAAACAGGCTCCTGATGGAATGAAGCAGAATCTCATTCCCTGAGCAATTCATTCATATAATCCACACACAGCACATACGAGAGCCATGGCCCATCCCCCTAGACACTGCTGTGCAGAATCTCTGCATAATATGTGCTAGAGGAGAGACAAGGAGAAGCAGCTATAAACAATACTCACAGTTCCTTGGATTACAAATAAAGAGAATCTTTACTACATCTTCACAGGCAAACCTTAACATCACAATGAGAACCTTACAATTCTGGTGTAGGAACAAGCCCCTCCCATGGTCTATTTATTCACTGGTTAAGGGAATGTGCTTAGGGGGGTTAGAGAAAAAAAAAACAACCCACATATCTCAAATATTAGAAAGGGGAATATGTGTATTACAGGTTTTCATATAGAATTAATACAGCATGGAACTTCAGGTATTTTCCCCCACACACTAATATGATTAGAAGAAGATCTTCGTTGTAAAGTATAAAGAGAGACAGTTTTATCTAAAACAGCACATCAAACCATTCCCAAAGACAGAAGCAATGTTTTATGACTTGTAACATATAATAACAGAGTAGACATTGCCCATTTGGACTGACATGCCAGCCATAATTGACCAGTAATCTTGATATCTATATGTTTATTACTTTGCACGCGCTTATCATGTAGTTCATTGCAGATTTATTTTGTTGTAGCAATAAACCTAGGATCTCTCAACCTACAAACTCTTTAGATATAACATGTTAATGACCCTGGCGAAATAAAGAAAAAAAATCCTTAAAAAAATATTTTTTTCCCCCCTCATAAAATAAAATGTAGGAGCAAAAGATTAAAAATCCAGTAACAAAAAATAAAAAGCAATGAAAATGCCTCCAGTGCATTTACAGCAACCGTAATTTCAACATGTGCTTACAAAAATTCCAAATTTTTGTTTTTGTCTAGAAATTAAGATAATTTGTTTTTTAGCTTTAAAAATTTGGCTTTGGGGCACTCTTTCTGAATAGGTATTATTGAAAGCACCGTACATACTGAGGGTTAATCACTTGTTGCGTATAGGTGCGAATTCGCCAGACAATAGGCTGCTACTGTCGCAGTCACGTCTTTATAATGAAAATATTGTCGCAGTCGTGTCTTTATTATGGGAAAATTGTCACAATCTTAGCATTAAAAATTTTTTTGCGACTTTACAATGGGGAAATTGTTGAGGATTTGCTATGGGAATCCACTGTTTACGAATTTGACAGTCAAATTCACCCCCACTGTGTTTCCTCAAAAATAAGACAGTTTTGATATTATTGCTCCTAAAGACGCACTGTGTCTTATTTTCGAAGGGATGTCTTATTTTTGGGAACACAGTACTGGTACGGTATATTTCTCGTACTTTACTGCGGCTAGGTCTTATTTTCAGGGGAGGCCTTGTATTTCTAAGCTTGTAAAAAATTGCACTAGGCCTTATTTTTCGGGGAAACAGGGTAGGACTAGGGGGAGGTCTGTTTAATAACATGACTGCTACCAGTAAAGCTAAAAACAGACCAAAAGCAGTAAAATTCATTATGCACCTCAACATTGTCTGGTAGATTTACATTTTCCAGTGATTCACATATTGGAGGTATACTTTTTGGGTATCATGGATGATCTCATACCTAAAAAACTATATCCCAATTTTTTGTCGTTCATTGTTCTTGCCAACAAGAATATAGTTATGGAAGAGATGCATCACACCAGTGAATCAAGAAAATCACAGAAAACTTTGAATTTTTAAATCAACATTGGTGTCAAAATTTTGTAATATTCTATTATTATTTTGTAAGATTTTATAATGTCCCACACTACATCATATCTGTAACTGTATCTTGGAGCTATACTATTCCCTATTTACTGACTCTTTTATTGCTGCAGGAATATTACTACTTTTATTCTGCCTTCCGATCAAAAATTCTCATTATAAATATGTATACATTTGTTTAATTTTGTTGTTGTAAATATCAATAAAGTACCTTAGAAGCCAAAAACTTGATTTTTTTAAAAATTATTTCGTATTATAGTTCTCATTTCTAGTAATCAACATCTTTTACAAATTAGGCTTGGGGGGGGGGGGGGGGG
>WMED01002688.1:0-23386 GCA_019650415.1 Pipa parva
TTTTTTTTTTTTTAAGTTTCTTTTGCACACCTCACAGATTGCTTCTAAGAGGAGGGATTGCTTTCCCCAGCTGCAGAATAATTCTACCTGTCCTGTAAGCGATGATTTCAAAAGTCCTCTTTCTCCCCAATCTGGTTACTTCCCCTTATATTAACCATGCATTTCTATCTAGAACCATCCGTAAAGTGTTTTTTTTTCACCACTAGATGGCACTTAAAACTTGTATGTCCTTCGTTATCTCATAATGGCAACATTTTTCTCGTAAGACCAATTTAAAGTTGTTAAATGTTTGATGGTTTCATAAATAACACTATTTTCCAGTTAAGGCTGCATATCGATACACATTTTAATTATATTTTTTTCTAAAGGCTGTTTAAAGCAAATAAAAATATATATATTAAAAAAAAAAAAAAACTAATAAAAAATTTCCCTTGGATATTTTTTAATGAACCTGTAAAATGGCAAATTGTCAAATAATGCAGCGGATGCAATTCATCAGCTCATAGTTAATGAAGCCAATCATAATTCATTTAATTTGCGTGGAGAATTGGCGCTGAAAGGTTGGAGAGAGGGCCAGATGGTATAGGACTCTAATCTTTTACTAGGTCTACAGCTTAATCCTGATTGGATCCTGGCAATTTTCTCAGAGTTCTGTTAAAGCTCTTTATATACTTTGTTGATGATAAATTAAAAGCAAAACAAAAAAATTCTGTTTCTAGGAAACCGCACTGTTCTCACCACTGACTACGCGTGATTGGTTCATCATTTGTTATTAGGGATATTTTTTAATAACTTCAAAGGATGCATTGTAATTGAAGGGGCACTAAATCGCCAACAAAATACCCCCCGAACTGTCCTATTTTTTAGGTGCTGTCCCATGGTGCTAGGTCCCTCTGCCCATGTCTCAGTCCCCCATCTCTCCCATTTCCATGTACCTGATGACTGGTCCCTTTCAAAGATGTCACAGGTGCACAGCCAATCAGAGTGGAGAGAGTGTACAGCAAATCGGAATTCCAAAGGCAGTACACTGGCTTCATCAGTGGCAGGGGGACAGCACTTGTCTCGCTGTTCCTCCCCTGCTGTATTGGGAGGTATGACAGACAGAGGTGTACTTTTGCAATGGTTGTACTTCTTGTTAATGGGCATGTCAATTTTGTAATCTGTTTTCTATTTCAGCACAGAATTTTGTGATGAAAAATAGGATCAAATAAAAAAATGTCAATCATGTGAAGTACAACATTTATCTGTAAACAGAGTTTTTTGGTGGTTGCTTCAGGAGCTAAAAACATAACGTGCAGTAAACAGATTTAAATATAAGCGCTTAATGTTCCCAATGCCATCAGAAAGGGTTTGCATTGGTCAGTTCACAGAAGACCACATGTGACTAACTGCAGCCTTTCCCATTGGATGAGCTGGCAAGACTAGCTTATATCCTACTTTATCTATTGGGTAAAGAAACCCCCTCCCAGTTCCATTGCTTTTTATATCATTTCATATAATCCATATTCATGAAGTTCCACATTTAGCCTACCACAATGAAAGTAAATGTATCCTGAGAATAAAATATCATTCCTTCTAGAATTTTTGGAAGTGAAGATTTACCATGTATCAGTTATAGAAATTTCACTTTTTTTTTTTTTTTTACATTTCTTTCCTTAAAATGCCCAGCCTTCCTAGTGGCATAACTGGTAGCAAGAAGACCCTGCTGCAAAATACTGGTCCGCTTGCCTCTTCTTCCCCAAACACCCATTAAAACAGTTACTATGGGGGTTATTCACTAAGGTGCGAATTCGACTGTCGAATTCTCAAACAGGGGATTCCTATAGCAAATCTGCTACCATTTCCCCATAATAAAGTCGCCACAATTTTTAAAGTTGATATTGCGACAATTTTCCCATAATAGTCGCAACTGTGACAATATTCTCATTATACAGATGCGACTGAGACAGTAGCAGCCTATAGCGACTGTCTTTATCTGGCGAATTCACACCTATATGCAACAATTCTGTCTTAAGTGAATAACTCCCATAGTATTTAGTTCTTCTGTTCAGTGGTATCCTTCAGTCCCTGGACAAGGTATTATTATACCTGGGAGTGGGAACCTACAGGGCATCAAAAGCCCTGGAGTTTGGCTCTGCCAGGGCGGGGCTTAATGATTCACAGCGCAAGGCTATATAAATATAGATGATTAGGTAGGAGAGGCAGGGTTACAGATGGAGGACCGTATGCAAAAGTTCTGGACCAGAGAATTTTATGGTTTCCCCAGAGACCTGGTATTTACTTTGCAAACCTGGGGTCTCTTTTATCTTACTTTAAAAAATTTTGTGCCACTCTCACATACCTGGGCCCCCCTCAGATCTCTGGGCCCCTCTCACATCCCTTGGCCCCTCCAGATCTCTGCATCCCTCTCACATCTCTGGGCCTCAGTGTGGCCAGTACCACTCACTGTCCTGTAGTTACGCCCCTGAGCCTTCCCTACTCAGATCTTCAGCCACCCTACTACTGTACACAGCGATAATATGTTTTGTTACATTGCAGGAGACATCATTTATTTTGCATGGCACCAACCTGTTTTTGAATTTGATTTTTCCACAGCACTTACATTTTCCCTGATTGGAATTCATTAGTTCAGACTTTCTAAATTAAAAGCAAAATTTACTCTAGTTATTCCTGTGAATTAATCGTTTGTAGAATTATTTTTGCTTCATAAAAACCCCTTCGCTACGGAGCTCTGTCCCATTCTAGTGTCGCGACGGCTGCACCATAATCCGTATGGAGCCAGAAAAATCATGGTTCCGTACCATGGCGCCGCGACACGTATGCGGGTGGGGGTTCTGTGTCATGGCGCTGTGCCGTGACACGGACACGACTGTGATTTCTGTGTCATGGCGCAGCGCCATGACACATAGCGAAGGGGTTAATTTTTAAATAACTATTTGCTTCAGCATATTTCCATATCTTTTTGGGCGCCAATTTGTAACATACGTTTAACGGTTGTATGTCTGTTGTATTTTTAGTGTTTACCCTTATGGTGTATTACCCAGCATTCACTCTTGATCCATCTCAGGAAAGGACCTCATTTGGAGAAGAATCATTGAACAGGGCTGATGTACTTCATTTATCGCTTAGAATACTTTACAGGGCGCCAACAGTTCTTTATAATAAAAAGAGTCTTTATTCATGGAGAGATTTCAAACATCAATACTGTCGCAGGGAATCACCTTTTGCATTACCCATTTATGCTCATGTACAATTAATGCGCATCTCTTTACATGGCATCCTTAGTTGCACTCTGTGATTCCTTCTCTCTCATAGGCAGTAGACTCATGACTCTGTTAATCATCTCATAGTAGCTTCTTGATTCATTAACTGCAGGTACTATGGGCACAAGCTTAAAGTGATGTTCAGTGGTGATGGGTGCAGGAGTGTATTCCCATAAGTGAATCATATTAGTTCCCCTTTTACCCGAGTCTTGGAGATACAGTCTCCCAATTGTTAGTTTGTCCAACTTCCAGAACCAGCTCTCAGGATACTCCTTGTTAGAAGTCAGTCCAACATTACTGGAAACACAATCAAGTTATCTCTCTTGGAGTAATCTTTTACCTTTACTTTCAGTTGCAATCAACTCTCTTTAGTAAACTGTCTTTTGTCAAGCTTTCCTGTGTAGAGTCCCTGAGTTGGAAGGCTATTAGGAGCTATGTGGAACTAGTCACTTCCCATCCCTCTTGTCAGTGTCAGCCTCTCACCATGAGGTGAGGCTTAGCAGTCTGCATAGAACTGCTGCTTCCTGTAGCTGCACTGGAACTCAACTCTGTTACTAACTACTGTTACTATGAGCTATTGTTACAATGTGTCAACCCTATTTGTTTCCTCTCATGGTCCTTATCTATTCTCCCATCATACCCATAGGTGTCTCACTCTGTGCCCAATCTATTATCTTGACTTACATCTAAGATAACCATCTGTCACTAGATGTCAGTGTTCCCTATGGTCTGTCACTATCTATCTCATTCCTGCTCTTACACCAGCTAAGATCCTTCTGTAAACTGTCATGTCTGAGTCAGGGTTAGTATCTGTATGTCAGTCATTATCATAACTAAACATGACTCCAACAATACCAGTACAAGGAAATGATTACATGGACAAGCCTTTGGGTTGCATGTGGAGAAATATGTAATCAAACATCATGGTTTCAATGGAATACAGTAAATTCCCTTTGCCTTCTGGGTACATATGTAAGACAGGTTTTGAGAGACTTCTTTCCCTACATCTATGGGTCACTTTATTATTCAGTACATAGTACATTTATCCTAAGGGTGAATTTTAGATGATATCTAAAGTAATATGTTCAGTGTAGTAGTATGTTCATCCATGCATACATGTATACTGTCAGCTACAGCCTGTTGGGGGATGCTGGGAATTGTAGCCTTTATCTGGGTGTAGAGCTAAAGTTGTTTTAAATATTTTGGAATACTTTTATCAAAGGGCAAAATTTCACTTTTACCTTTATTAATTTGTTTTGACATCTAATTTTTCTTTTTGTTATGATCGATTTACAAAAAGTCAAATTGATTGAATTTAAAAAAAATGAAAATTTTAATGGGAGATGCTTATTTTTAATAGTATATTTGACTTTTGATTTTTGGCTGTTTTCACTATAAATTCACTATGTCCTATAGAGGATACTTATTTATGTCAGGCATAAAGTGGCCAACAGTTATTCAGCAAAATAACATTGAAGAAAGTAAAGCGAGCTACCATATTAGAAAGGTTCAATTGAATATTTGTTGTCAATGAAAAAAATGGCCACAAATCTAAGCAAATAATTATTCATTATTCCTTTTTTTTAATGGGTTTACATGAAATTGTTGCAAAATTTTTTACAAAACGGCAAACTGAAGATGAAAGCGTTGTAAATGTGAACGTAACATTTTCCCTTCATTGTTTAGGTTCTCTCTTTATCAGTGTGACTTTTTCATATTTGATTATAGATAAATGGGGAAGAAAAAAAACGAAGTTAAAATTAACTGAAAAGGACAAAAGTGAGATTTTGCCCTTTGATAAATTCCTTCAGTGCGTTGAATGAAAATAATGTTTGAAAATGACTGGGTCAAGGGACTAATATATTCCTAAATAATGTACATTAATGCACATTAACCTTATGTTCTCTTTTTAAAGTAGAAAATAGATACACAAAGGGAATACAAAATATCTTATTTCAGCAATTAAAAAAACACATAAACAAGTTTTTTTTGTTTTGTTTTATTTTTAGGTTCTAAATTATGTTTCCCCCTTATTTAGCCCATAAAATATGATCCATCAATTACGCTGTTTTTCTCAATTGTACGCCTATCAAACAAACACATGTAATGGTACCACTCTCTAGGCTTGGCAATCAACATATGGTTCATTCCAAATATAAAACTTCTAAATCCAGGAGGATGTTGGGTAACTGAACCCGCTATAAACTCATGAGAACAAACATTTTAGCAGTGAAATTAACAAAAGCTTTTTCAGTCTTTACTGAAGTCATCTAGACCCTGTCGAGGGGAAACCGGTAGTATACAGTTTCATTCTCTTCTGCAATAAATCCACAATATCACCAAATGGCATAATATAAAATCTCATTTTATGCAGCGAAGGGAAAGGAATCATTTTCCTAAGGTATATCTATTAATGGCAGATTCAGTTGGAGAAAAAAGATAAGCTGCATGGTGGAAGTGACAGATTAGTTAGACAGCTGTGCACTAAATATTCTCCTGAGCATGATATATGCAAGTTAATGGCTTATTTTTAAGTTATACTTAAGGGGAAACCCTTTAATTATTGTCTCATCATGTCAAATAAAGAAATGTTTCTGTTTGACATTGTATTCAGAGAATCATTTATTTATATGTTTCATTGTTTTCTCAACGGTAATAACAATAAGGATATGAAGGGACGCAGCCATCTTTTATCAGTAAAACCCTACTCTATCCCATACCTGCAAAGAGTTTCAGACTATTGGGGGCAGTCCCATTTTGCAGATCCTGTCCCTTGGTCCTCTATTTGTCCCGACTCCCTGCCCCCTAATTACAATCCCCCAAATCTTCCCACTGCCTGGTACGATATAGCTGGCCTTGTCACTGGCGCATAGCCAATCAGAATAAAGTAGGCAGTGCACAGGTGACATTACTAATGATGTCACCAATGCACACCCAATCAGAAAGCAGTAAGCTCTGGGGAGGACAGCTCTCTTTCACTATATCACCTTGGAGAGTTAAAAGGCATGCTATCCTATTGTTATCTAAGGAGTGCTAGATAATACATATACATGAAGTCCAATAAATCAAAGATGGCTTCAGCCAGCAAAGATTAAAAACATCACAAATCTTGATTTTAACTTCCAAAATGACATTAGTATTACATAAGAATAACTGCCATGCCAATCAAAATGACTGTTTTCTTTTTTTCTGGTAATACCATTTGTTAACGCCATGTTATACTTGTGTTAGAGGACGAGTAATACTACAGAGATCATGGCAGGTATCCCTGTACAATACTTGTAAAATGTGATCTTCAAAGTTGAATTTAATCAGATAAATGCAGTATGATTTTATTTCTTTGGTTTATTCTAATTAAATCATATTGCTACCCTGAATATTAAACACTGGGAAACTGGAATAGGCTGAAGTTTGGGGCAATCTGGGAGAAGATCCTCTGTAACTGAAACTATAACTCATGCCATTATTGTTTTACTGGTATATAGCTTGCCTGTTTTTTTTTTTTTTTGTGTAACCCAGGAGAGCAGTGAAATAAAATGCAGTAGTACTTAGTACTTGTAATATTGAATTTTTACAATGCTTTTAAGCAGACTGATACAGTGTGTGACGTTTACATTGCTATTGCCAGAACTTGCAGATGGCATGGTTAGTTTTGTCTGTTGGACTGCACTGTTCTACATTTACATGGTTAAATGTATTTTAATACCAGTTGTTGTTAATACATTTGACAGATGCTCAGTTATAATTGTGGTGTCTAGAAATATTTTTGTTTGCCCGAGGTCCTTAACTAAGCGATATTATTAGCAATAAACATTTATGGGAAATGTTAAGTGCTTTTGTATCGTAATCAATAATATACTATTTTATTTACAATTGTCCACTGTGACATCATTATAAGCACAATTGTGTTATTTAGCAAATGTTTTTTAACGTGGGTTTTATTTTAGCTTATTCATTTCATTATTCTTTCCCCATCCCACTGGCCAGTCGGGAACCCTTCCAGTGTTCTATGTCAAATGGCTTAAGTTCTGTAGAATTAAGGAAAAAGATGAAGTCATTTTTAACACATTATTTTGTGTATTTGCTTAATTTTTGTTTTTAAATCAGAACCTAAGGAAACCTCAGGAAAACTAAAGCAAAGTGGTGGAATAAAAAAGAAACCACAAGGGTCCTTGCACACCTCTAATATACATACGTATCCTGAAATGTCCAATGTAAATGGATGCTCTGTAAAATTAATAAGACTGCCTTGCAAGTCCATAGATTTTACATTTGATTGATTAGCTTCAGTGCCAAGGAGAATATCAGTCCAGTTATGTTTGCAAGCTAGCATAATTAAGGTGGTCATTGTTTGCTCTGATGCACTAATCAGCCAATCAGATATTTGTTTTCATTATGCTATTTCAAACCAATCAGTGAAAGCTAACTACTGATTGGTTGCTAAATGATACATAGGAGATATTTCATAAGTCTAAACATTTTTTGACCAGAAAAACAGCATATTTTTAACTTTTTCACAGTTTTTTCTTATTTACAAAGCTGGCTGTTCAAAGCCAACTTTATTGCCTAAATGTTTGACTTCTGGCGTAATGCATTATTCCGTATGGAGCTGGTCTTGTTACTTAGTCGAAAAAGGATATCGATTACGTACTAGAAGGCGAACTGAACTGAAAAATACTGCAAATTGTTTCCGACAACTGATCGATATTTATCTTTAAGATTTTATTTCAATGGGGAAATAATGTTATCGATCTTACATAAATTAGGGGAAATTGAAAAGTACATGAAAATAAAAATTAATAGCGGCACAAATTGAAAGGGTCGAAATGATTTTAGTAAATATCCCCCAAATGATTTCCATTCGCTACAACATAACCTCATATGGGCTTTTTCTTGTTTAAACACTTCTCAGTTATTTAACGTGACATGAAACCTTAAGGGAGGGAAGATCACCATTGCATAAGCCACTTTCCAATGCCTGATGCATTAAAGCATGAAGCCAGAATGTATGTGAAATTCCTGTTGGTATGGATGTTACTGTAGCTTTACTGTATGGAAATGCTGCAAGTGAATGGAACTCTGATACCTGATTCGACATTAAGCATTTCGAGTATGAGTGTTTAAAGCTGCAATGACCTTGTCTTGAATCGAAGCAATATGGATACATGTGGGGGCCTTATCCTCAGATAACACATGCTAAAAATATAGTCATTTCTAGTTAGAATTTTATTTCATATGATGGCTGATGCCGCTTATAATTTAATACAAACAAATTGAAAACAATCAGATTTAAACTTGACAAATAAGCAAATGTTTGGGTTGAAAAATATGATCTCTGTTTGACTCATTGCGATTAGTTGTTGAAAAATTACGCCTGTTTTTACCAGATATGTATTTATTTGAAGAAAAAATTTTTTTTACATTGCAGCCTGGACACATAACAGGTTGAAATTATATTTATATCTATATACAGTATTTTATATTTAATTATAATTAGACTGAATGTCCAGGGGGAATATAGAAATGACGCTAAGCAAGAGATTTGTCATTTATCCTTGATCTGCCAGGGTCTGAATAATTGGCCACCAGTCTTTGAATAACTGGCATAATAACTTGCTACCAATCTTTGTTAACTATGCAGTGCGGCTAACTAATTTAAAATGCTTATTTCAGGTAAGGAGACTCGAGCAATACAGTCTGGGAAATATATACAGATGAGCATATAGGAAAGGAAAAGGGGTGTCTAAATAGAAGTCGCCTGAAGGTAGGATGACTATTACTTGTAGAAATGCCCTGCTCCTTCTGTACCAGTTTAATTTATTATTTGTATTTTCCTGTGTTTGACTTCTTCCTTGAGGTTGCATCCATCTTTTATCTGTTAAATAATCATCCCCACCCTCCCCACCACATAATACTTTTGTTTCCCCAAAGGAAACCCTAGAAAACACTTATTCATGAAGTGCCCCAGAAATCCCAATTTGGCTGCAGTTACCAGAGAGAGATTCAACATTAAATAATAAAATCATCCTTTCCACTGCAAAGGTCATATTTTTTCCTAGTATTGTATAGAAAAGGAATTCCTGCCATGCCATTGGCATAAATAAGCAATAATTTAGTTCCAGCCACACAAATTCTCCGGGATCAAATAGTGTATAAATTTCTAGCAACAGTTACATGTATGTGAATTTATACATTTAATATTTATCCTTCATACATTTCCCTATCCTCACTCGGTAAAATGTAATCAATAAAAAGGTCTTTTGAGTGCACATTCCTTCCCCAATACTGGACTAGCCCACCAAGGAATCTTCTTTACCCGCCAGGAGTTTTAAAGATATCCCAGCACGCTGTGTTCCAGGCGGAAATGTAAAGCATGCTGGGAAGGAAGAATATCAGATGAAAAGGACTTGGTGAGTGAAGGGACCGGTTCCCCAGCACTCTAGTTAGACCCGGTTCTCTTGACATTTTAATTTATACTTGAGCGAACACTTCTGTATTGCTTGTCTAAAATGATTCTTTTTGAACTGTGTACCATAAAATCGCAGCTCATGAAACCGTAGATTTATATTTCCTGTGATATGTATCCTGAATAATGTTAGTTCCTGAAATGTTTTACTGTTTCGAGGCACAAAGAATAAAATGTCTTGGTGCTCCACGTGAAATTTCACTGTAAATTATCTGCCAAACACGTAATGCATTGTTCACCTCCGGTCTGTTCCACCTGTTATTGGCTGTACGAGACATTTGGTGATGTCAGTCAAAAAAAAAAAGTGTCAAAAGTGGAATCTGCTAATTCCGCATGCACGACATACCAGGGCACGCTGTTACCCTTTTAGCTAATCAGATTTATTTAAAGGGAACTAAAGGCCCGTATTATCTAGAGAAAATCCTTGAATGCAGGGAATACTTTCTTACCAATTGTGTGTTTTGAGTTACAGTGAGGGGGGTTAATGTACACTTCTCCAGTTTGTAAGAGTATCTTTCCTGTATATTGAGATAGGTGGAGCCTTTTAATTGAAATGTTTGCTGAAATTTTGATTATATAAAAGATTATAGGAGTTGTAGACTAAGAGTAAAGAGCTCACTATACCATTATTGTATTAAAAATAAAACTGGCAAAAATGTTATATTTGCATGCTTCTGTAGATAAAGTTGTGGGCGCAAACTCACTGGGTGATCATGAAGAGAAACAGAAAAGAGTCTAAAATTATTAATAATTTTATTTTAAACATTATGTAGCCCTGGTGAAAATGTACCATTTTTTCACCCAGCCTACTAGTCTCTATAACAGGGATGGCGAACCTATGGCACGCAGAGCCTTCTCTGCTGGCACACGAGCCGTCACCAAACCCTGACTTCAGTACTGGCCGCGAACCCGATCTGACAATTTTCAGCCCGGATCCGTGGTCTCCACTGAAGAAGTGTGCGCTCCTCCCCCCGGCGCTGGCGTGATGACGTCACTCACCAGCGCCGGCACTTCGCCACCCCTGAGCTAGGCTGTACATAGCAGATCTTTAGAGCCCAAACAACAAGAATTGCAGCTGTGACAATGGGTTGTGGACCCATCCATAGTGTTGCGATGTTGCCGACTGCTGCCCAACCAGCCAGGTCTCACTGCTGCACACTACCAGAAAGCTATTTAAAGTTTTTTACAGGGAGGGGAGCAGTTTGTCTCACAATATAGTTTTCAAATTATGCTGGTGCAGTTTTTAAGATAATTTGCAGTTGATTCTCATTTCTTTTGTTGTGGTTTTTTAATTATTAACATTGGGTTTCAAACCAATTTAAATCTACATTACAATAATATTCTGGTTTCTACGGTAAATAACCCTACTACTAGGCAGTGATTTAAAGCACAGAATGGTACAGGCCTTGGACATAAAAAATATGTTGGTTTTTTTAATGAATTATAGATTTTAAAAAAAAATCAAAGCCTCAATTAAAAAGATGAAGACTGAATGAAAGAGAAATAATTCATTAGCCACAAAAACATAAATGAAAAAAGCCAATGCAAATTGTCTTGTCAAATTCCACTGGTAAGGCCAACATCCTCTTTAAAGGTAAGTATAACAAAGCTGATGTACCAGTTGAAGCAGTTTTTTGAATGCCTTATAAACAAGTAATATAATGTTTCTTTTTAAAATAAGACATTGTAAAATTCAAACAAAGAGGGCTCCATTTATGAGATACTTCAAAACCTGTTTAACTCCACATATCACTTTTTTCTGTGTAATACATAGACATAGTTTGTGATGCTGATATGTGACAGTGCTACCTACATTTCAGCTTCAGTAGCTGTTATATCTGGTAGTACACTTAGCATTGTATCTGCCTGTTAGTCAGCTGGGCACTGTGCATTATCTGCTTAATACTCAGCTGAACATTCAGCATTCTGTCCCACTATTAGTCTATTGAACTCCCTACATTGTATCCGCTTATTAATCTTCTGAACACTCAACACCAGGGATGGCGAACCTATGGCATACATGCTAGAGAGGACACGTGCACCGTCGCCACTGCTGGCTTCAGTGCAGGCTGCGGACCAGACCTGACAGTGTTCAGGCCAGATCTGTGGCCTGCACTGAAGGGGCGCTCGCTTGCTCTCCTTCCCCACCACAGAAGCGCTCCTCCCATGAAGCAGGTGCCATGATGTTGCTCATCAGCACCGGCACTTCGGGGGACTGCACTGGTGAGTGACTACATTGGGAAACACAGAGAGGGATTACTAGGTCGGGTCTAGGGACTAAGGGAAAGCCATTCTTCGTGAAGACTTCTTTAAAGTGTCCTGACTTCTAAGGGAAAGTCGACCTGAGCCTATCTACTGATGAAATCCTTTCTCACAGCTCTTGGGTGGTAACTATAACTTAAACCCTGTGGATGGTCAGTGTACATATGTATCTATATATGTTCATTATTATGCTGATGTCTCTCTTTGCTCCTGTGTACTTTATGGCTGAGTTAATTATGTGCTGCTGTCTCTTTAATTATCGTTTCATGTTAATAAATGTGGTTTTCCTGTTTAAGAAAGAACTACTGGCGCCCTCATTATTATAAATATAGTGCACACCATTTAACTCCTACTCTTAAAGTAAGCGGTGTTCATCCTCTTGAGGTGTCTCATAGCTTGGGTAAAATTATATACTGAATGTACCAAGTGTTCAGTTTTAGTAAATACCACTCACAATGGCATTACAATTATAAATAATCTTGCCATTTTATCTGTTTACTTTGGAAAAATGTTCATTTCCATGGGTGAAATTTGAAATTTCCCTTTTTAAAGAACAGTAACATCATAGTTACTATATATTCCGCACTTCTAAAAGTTCTAAATTGTGTCTAAAATCTATATGTAGCTATTTACCTTTAAAAATCAGGCACCGTAGAAAACAGTGGGGCTGGGTGAGGTCTGTTTACCAACCTGGCTGCTATTGGTAAAGAAAAAAAAAAAACAGACAGAAATCAATACAATTCAGGAATTTAACTTCAAAGATAACAGTTTGACCAGAGTTGTATTTGAATAACCACCCAAACCTGGACCCCCTCCTACCTTTTGTCATTCTAGTGGATGGTGCAATCCTCAACCCTGCAACCTCTGTACGTTGTCTTGGGGTGACTTTGCAATATTGCCAAGATCGCCCCTTTTTCTCTCGCTCCACTGCTAAGTACCCTCATGCATGCTCTCATCCTATCCCGCTTGGACTACTGTAATGTTCTTCTTCTGGCCTTCCAGCTTCCCACCTCTTCCCACTCCAGTCTATTCTAAATTCTGCTGCTAGAATTCTCTCCCTCTGTCCCCAGAGGGGACAGCCTTTCTCCCAATTTCTCTTTGCTCCTTGGTTCCCTGAAAGCAAACAAATTATTTACAATGTTCTCCTTTTGAAATCTAAGGCACTTCACTCTGTTGCCCCTCCCTACATTTCCTCACTCATATGCCCGTACATTCCTCAATGTCAACTGCACTCCTCCCAAAGCAACCAGCTTTGCTTGCTACACACCAATACTGCCCTTTCTTTTTTTAAACCCTTTTCTCTCTCTGCCCCCCACATATGGAATTCTATACCCTTTTATCTTCGTCAGGAACATTCCTGCTGCACTTTTAAAACCAAACTGAAATCCTTCCTTATGGAGCACTAGCACTGATATTTATTACTGATTTTTATGCATATATCTTATTTTGTCCTTTCTTAGTTAGTTGCTTACAAGTAGTATTTGTATTTACTGACCAGTGTTCCAGTTCATTGTTACAGATTTTATTAACCTTTTATCTGTGTTTGTAAATCTCCCTCCCATTTAGACTGTAAGCTCTTTTGGGCAGGGACCTCAAACCTCTTGTGTCAAACAACCTAGCACTTAGGGGGTTATTCACCAAGGTGTGAATTCAACTGTCAAATTTTCAAACAGCGGATTCCCATAGGAAATCCACGTCAATTTCCCCATTGTAAAGTTGCAACAATTTTTTACAGTTAAGATTGAGACAGTTTTCCCATAATAAAGTCGCGACTGCGACAATATTCTCATTACAAAGACAGGACTGCAACAGTAGCAACCTATTGCGACTGTCTTTATCTGGCGAATTCACACCTATATGCAACAATTCGGACTTTAGTGAATAACCCCCTTAAAGTGTTGTGTCCTTGAGATATTTTATTTGTATTGTACAATGCACTTTTCCCATGTCTGTATTATATTTGTATTTCTTAATTGTACAGTGTTGTGTAAATTTGTGTCACTTTATAAATAAAATTATACATAAATACATACATACATAACTGTCATGCCAATTCAAACAGGAGTGGATATGATATCCACATGCACTTTTTAACTTTAGATACTGGGAGCTTTAGTTTTCTGTCAATGTTTTTACATTCAGCACACAAAAAATGGTGGTAAAAGAAAGGCTCCAAACACAGCAATCTGCTGTCAGTCTAGCATCAGTTTACCCATTCTACCCTTTTAAAGCATTAATTGGGAACATACGTACAATAAGTTTTTCTGTTTTCGCACACTAAGAGATCATGCAAGATGCCAAACTGACGAGCTGGAAATGTCTATTCCATCTAATGGTTACTAATCCTGTACATTGCAGTAATGCCAATAACTTGATACAAGATCAAATATTCTCGGTATGAACACTTAAATCCATGACCTGCTAATGAACCCAAGCAATATAGTTTTAGCACTTTACTCTTAGATAATATTATTAATGCACATCTACATGGGAAAAGTGGAAACTGTGGAGGGAAGGATAGGTGGGAAGAAACACATGGAATAGTAACAAGTGGCATATGATGTGTTTGGGAGGTTGACTGATGATATCATGATGTAAGTGGGATGGGGGTGAAATATTGAGTGTGGGGGGGGGGGGAAATGGGGAAATATTATGGAGTCATACCTTGTAACTTTTAATATCCTCTTCAAAATGAGATAAAATTATACTGTCTAGGTAAAGACTACCATATTTTTTATAAGTAAGGCCATCTCCAAGAGGGTCGTGTTAATCAGCAGGAGCAATAATTTACTGAGCTTTAATTACCTATTGCAACCTGGGAGATAGGGAGATGTGCAGACTTGGTTGACAAGATAGGGAGAGGATGTGAAGTAAGGGTAGAAGAGAGAATGGAAATGGTATGGAGTTATCAGAGCAGATAGAGAGATGGTTGTAAGGTCCTGAGGAGAAGGGGAAGGGATTTGAGAATAGGATGTGGGAGATGGTATGTGAGAGGAAACATGGTGGAAATTATATGGCATGGTGGAAGAGAGTGATGGTATGCAGCTGTGGCCCAGTGATCATGTTCTGAAAATAAAAACAAACCCAAAACCTTTTGCTCAATTGCTCTGAATTGCTAATAGGCAGACCTCATGGCTGATACAGAGGCAGCACAGATAGTACATTTTATGGTTCCCTGAATCATTCGTTTTATTAAAAATTCCTCCGACACAGTGTACAACACTTCTACTTTCATTGTCACTTGCCTACTGTACCCACTGTAATACCCGCTGTAATGCACTGCTGTACCCACTGATTCCCATCTCAGCCATGTTCTCTCCAGCCTCCATGTGCTACCTGTGTGGCACTGTGATATCCTCAGTCATAGCTAATCTGCCAATGCTGGCTGCACTACACCTGCCACTTCTAGCTTCTCAGTGCCTGCCACATCTAGAGCCTCTGCACCTTAAATCAGCAGGGTAGCCAGCTGAATTTGGCTCTGGGCCTTAAATTTAACATATGTGACTTGGGGGATGAGGGTAGACATTACGAGTGGTATGGAGATGAGGAGGGGAGAGATTAAGAATTGAAAGAGGGATATGGCATTGAGTGTGATGAAAAACAAGGTAGAAATAATTTGGCAGGGCGTTGGTGAGTATATGATACAGAGCGGGAAAAGAGGGTAGAAGTGGTATGATAATTAGACAGAGACATTGTATGGTGTTGGGGTGAGGAAGCGTGAAATGTTACACAGTGGGGAAGAAAGAGATGTTTTAAAATGTGGGTTGGTGAGAGAATGGACATATTATACAGCATGGGGTAGAGATGGGGCATGGAATTGAATTGGAGATGGTATGTGGAGTTGGAGGGGAAGGAGATAGTATGGCACTATTAGATAAAGACTGGGGAGATGATGTATGGAGTTGAAGGGTAAGGAGATAGTATAGTGCTATAAGATAAATACTGGGGAGATGATATATGTAGTTGGAGGGGAAGAAGATAGTATGGCACTATAAGATAAAGACTGGGGAGATGATATATGGAGTTGAAGGGTAAGGAGATAGTATAGTGCTATAAGATAAAAACTGGAGAGATGTTATATGGATTGGAGGGAAAGGAGATAGTGAGTAATTGGGAAAGCTTGGTATGCTGCATGGGTAGAAAAGAAAAATGCATATCTCACGTTGTAACTGGTGGGAACTGTGGATCAGCCATCAGGTACAGGAAAGAGGGAGAGGAATTTACATATGTAATGTGGGACTCTCCTTTTGAATCCAGGACAGATGGGTGTATGGAAATGTGTGGCAAGGGAGAGAAATAGCTCATAGGAAAGACATAAAACTGCTCACCTGTTGTGTATTGATGTTCAGGTTACTTTTTCATAGAGGACATTTCCACCTCATTTTTTCTTAAGTGCCTAATAAAAATGACTACATCTGGAGGTTTAAATGAGCTCAATAATATTTGTCCTTTACTTCATTTTGGAGTTTGGATTTCACAGAAAACAAAAGCACGTCCTAGCAGGCTTCTGACACTAAAGCTTGCATATATATTTTAAGTTAATTTATCCAAGCTTTTTCTGCAGGTAGACCTGCTGCGTTCCAATGCTGTCTGTTTGCTTCTTCTACTGAATACATTTACTGAGTACATCATCCTGGAGAGTTGGCTCAGCACTACTTAATAAGTCAAGGCCCAAACATTTGACTTGGAAATGTTTGGAGTGCGTAGAAACCACCGCCTGTGCAGCAAGGTTAAGATGTCATTCGTTAAGGCCATAAATGTTGTGGCAGGCACTTCCCAAACAAATTTTTCTGTTTACAGATTTTCAAATTGTTTAAAAAAAAAAAAAAGTTGGCTCTTCAGTTACAGAGTGAAGTATTTCTAAGTGCATATTTCGCTTGATGACTTAACTCTGACAAGATGGAATTCATTCTGACTCCAGTCGTGATGTTCTCATATCGTTTTCAGACATGGCTAAAAAAAGAAAAAAAAAAAATAGAAACCAAAAATTCTAATTGTATAAATCATACTGATGTATGACTCCCAAAAGGAACATTTGGTCAGCCTGGACACGATTCAACTGAATTTCAACTATACTAAGTTTAAAGGGGAAGACCTCCCACGTGTTACATTTTTCATTTATTTAGAGAAATTTGATTCAGATCGGCAGCTATGTTCTTCAGTGTCCTGCGCTGATTATCTGTTGTGACTGGATGCTGAAAAATCATTCAAATAGTCTTATCAGGCAAAGCCTACAAAGCAGCAGGGTGTCATAAAAAAAATCCTTATAGGGCCACATCAAGCCCTTAGGTCTCAAGTTGCATATTCCTGCATTAGATGATGATGTGTTTATCATTAGTTACAGTACATTTATAGCAGATTGAAATGTGTCTCCAAGAAGTTCTGGACCAAGTCATCGAAGGCTTCTGAGCAAGATTAGAGAGAGCTCAATATGCAATGCAATATACAGTATATTAAGTATATGCAATACTTTGGAGTGCCAGAGAATTTCTTTCATTACAAAGAGCTCAATATGCAACAACAATCATAAAAATATCTTGTTTGGATGTGCTAAAATTTAATATAGATTAACTTGAATTTTGGGAAATTGTTTAAGCATGTATATTTTTATTTGTAAAGTACCACTAAATTATGCAGAGCTGTACAATGTAACAATACAATTAAAATACACACATGGGAAGGTGCTTAACATAGTACAAGTGAAGTAAAGTACAAGCAGAAAATTGTGAAGATACATGCAAATTTGGGGCACATTTACTAAAGTTGAACATGATTTTGGAATAGTGAAAGCTGGAGAAACAGCCTATATTTAACAATATTGATGTTTTCTCCTATTGACTTTATTTGGCAGGAATGAGTCATCTGACTGATACACACCACAGTACTGATACCGCCAGCCCCAGCATTTAATTGTGACAGCTCTGATCAGCTGTTGTTGAGTGGGTCCCAGTGCAAGTTTTGCAACAGGACCCCCTCCCCTGCAACACAGCCATCTGCACCTACAGGTTACAACAGCAAAGAGTCCTCTACGCTCTACAGATCACTGTGTGTAGTTCCACCCCTGTCTTCAAAGACCTAAAGGCAGTCAAACTTTGTTTTTGTTCTTAGGATACAAAGTAGACTTAGGGTAATGCTAGTTAAGGTGGTTTTCACACAACATTCATCATTATTTATTATTACACCTTGCTTTCAGACAGAAACGCCAGTATTGCAGTATAGTATTCCATTAAAGAAAACAGGGCTTCAATTCCCACACTACCATTTAATTTACAAGAAGTTATTATTGGCAGGCAGAAGATTTGGTAGGTTCTCATTTGTCATTTAGCTTTATGTAAAATAAAGATGATGATTGCTATAAAGTGCACCTGTCACCTCCAAACGCTAAAACTAATTTAGGTTTTACTAATGAATAAATGTTTTTGTAAGTATACAATATATATATATATATATATATATATATATATATATATATATATATATATATAATTTGTACCTTTATACAGCATTTCTCTGTCACCTTCCCTGTCAGTCTGCCTTTTCTTTCCCGAGTCGGGTTGGCCAGGGCTAAATGATAACTGACATTATAGCTCCTCCAATCAGATCTCTTTTAGAAAGTGAGTTAAGGGATGTGATTGGAGAAGCTATAATGTCAATCATCATTTAGCCACGCCCAACTCAATTCGGGAAAGAAAAGGCAGGCTGACAGAGAGAAATGCTGTATAAAGTTACATTTTTTTTTCTTACATATATATTTACAAAAATGTTTATTTCATTAGTAGAACCTAAATTAGTATTAGAGTTTTGAGATGACAGGTGCACTTTAAGTTATAAATGCCTAGTTGTGATGTCTCCCTTAGCCAGTTTCTTTGAACTGTATGTATGCAGTTTGTACAAAGTTTTCCTTGTGCATCTCAATGTTAAATTACAGCACCCCTGTCTCACAGCAGGTAATGGGAACTCTATACTGAATGTAAGGAGATCTGCTCATGAATTGAAGGAGGAGAAAGGTAGCTGATATTTAAACTGACGCTACACCACACTCCAAACGCTGAAGCAATTAGATTCGCCACAGAAAAAAAAATTGACAATTTTCCCCTTTAAAGATGCTTTCCTCAGAACTAGGCTGAACGGCCGTATATTATAACCATATATTATAAAAAGATGAAGGGTGTTTTAATGCTTGAAAACTTTAATAAACAAAGTTCTGCTGGCTGTTTTTACTACATTGTCATGTTGTAAATAAACGTTTTAATATTGGACCGTGTGTATTCAAACTGATTAATGACACTAACATTCCCTTTAAAGGAATTAGCTTAGACAGATTGGATGTAAGCAGCATCTCCGTTTCACTGATGCATTTATACGATTCAGCATTAAATGTTAACGATTTAATTTCCATTTCCAGCTGAAAGATCTGCAAATTTAAAATGTTTGTTTTTAGAGCTCGTTCCTTTGATGTTGATATATTGAATTCTAGAAGTGACATGTTTAACTTTTATTCTTCTCTTTTTATTTCCAGAATTGTTTCAAGGTTTCTGCTGTCAAATCAAAAATACAAGCATATAATCACTGGTGAGTTTTTTTTTTTTCATGCAAATAAGTTTATCCCAAGGGCCATGTTGTCATATTTATGAATATACTTGACGCCGCAAATATTAACAATATGAAAGGCAAGTTATTACCGGTGATGTGAAACAGCTGTGCATGTGGGTTGCGAACTACTTTTCGCCTGAAGATGTTTAATGTAAGATTCACTTTTTTTTTAAGTGAAGTGAAGGAAATGAGAATGCATTGGATAATATATCTGAAATGTCAGCTTTTATAAAGGTTCTTCCACACAGTACAGAATCCATATTTGCTGCAATATTTTCAGAAATAATTCTAGAAGGAAGCGTGTCCAATTGACATTTTGTTTCTGTTCGTAAAGTTTTTAATGAGCGCAATTTGAGCAAAAGGAATCTTTTTTTTTTTTTTTAATTTTTTTTTTTTTAAACATGCAGAGATTTCATCCACTGATTTCTTTTGCGGAGTTAAAGAACTAGTAATACTTGAAAGAGAAGATATTAATATATTTGGCAATTTTATCACATTTTTAGAGCAGTTTTACCATTTTTTACCACACGCAGTTTTGGCCTCAACTAATTTTGTTGTGTTTTTTTTTTTTTTTATGCTATTGCAAAAAAGTTGCATTTTCTTTAAGTTTTGTGCGCAGTTTTTATACTGGTTTTGATGCCTTTGTCAAAATTCACCTTTTAGCATAGTCGATGTGGTTGAGAAAGATAAAGCTGCAGCAAAACCCAAGTTATAAAAATTGGCCCCCAAAAAATAGATGTTAACACAATTATTTGAGGATAAAATATCCATTCACCCCATTAAGGGGATTCAAAGTCCAAAAGCTACTTTTTTGGTATTTCATTACCTATCTCCAAATAAACATTTTTTTATAATATATTGTTATTAATTGCAAGACTGCAAATACCATGATCCCTTTAAAAATATCTACCCAACTGGAAGATTACGGTGGCAGTTGGATAGATGCTAGGAGAAGTATAAATATAATTTTTAGTAGGAAATCGACGTGATGATTGATTTAAGTTATAAATGCCTAGTTCTATTGTCTCAACTAGCCATTTATAAGGTTATAAGTTACAGGAAGTTTCATGCAAATTTTTACAGTTTTGAATACAATAGTCTGCTTACTTTTAATTGATAATAAAAATTGCATTAAAAAAAAGCATCGGTTGCATGCTGTGGCTCAGGTACAAAACTGAATTGCATTTGGAGTAAATTTTCACAGCTGGTCTAAACAAGTTAGAGCCTGACATCCCTTCTTTGCTAAGGGAATCCACACTTTAAGAATGTGTGACTGTTGGAGTTTAGAGAACTGAAGTGATGTGAATTCACTTCAAAAATAAAATTAACAGTTTATGGAATAAGCCCCTGGGTATTTAGTGGCCAAGAGTGATGTTATTGTTTGTGTCTATGGAAGATGGACAATTAATATTGTTTGTACCTTGATTTAATAGACCTAAATTTCTTGATTTTACTATCTACAGACTGTCATGGTATCTGCTGTTCTTTTTACAGGCGACTTTTGTGGTACTAAATAAAATGAGAGTTTTTCTATGTAACTGTACATGCTGATAATAACGGGTCAGGAGGGGCTTAATAAATATCGATATCGGCAATATCAATATTTTCCACCTAATTAAAAGGTATATCAATATACCAGGAGAAAACCTTTTTTATTTTTATAAATATCCCCCATATCTTTCTAAAATGTCAAAATATGGGTGGATCGTGCCATTTACTGAACTTGTATAAACTACATTGTTCAGCAAGACAAGGTGGATGGGAGTCATCATTAAAAACATAATTTTATAATCTACAAAAAAAGGTGATGTAAGATAGATATCTTCTTGTAATTGTAAACCAACTTACATTACTTACAGTATATTTAAGGGAGCACTATAGTACTGATATAACTGCAAACATACATATAAAACTCCTTTATACTAAGCCAGTTGCTGACACAAATAGTTAAAAAATATTTAGGGAAGGAATAACGCTTGTTGTTTGCTACCCTTAATTAGTTTTCCTGAGACATTGTCCTCTTCCCCTTTCTGTTCTGCAAGTCAGGCAACATGAGAAGAGAAAGCTATGGGAAATAGCAACACAAGGTTGTCAAAAGGTAAAGCGCCCTCGTGTGGTACAATTAATGAATGAGAGAATACAAATTAATTAATAAATGTTGGACAATGATAGATAAACAGATTATTTCTTAACAGACCCAGTCTTTGGTAAAAATCCAGCAAGCACACCAAATGGGATATACTGCCTTAGAGATCCCTGGAAGAGCTGTGTTGTGGAGGATGGATCCCCAGATTGGGGGTGCACTGTTGGTTGCGCTGGAAAATACAATTGACAACAATATCACACTAGGGGCATTGCCCTTGTTGTCAATTGTATTTTCCAGCGCAACCAACAGTGCATCCCCAATCTGGGGATCCATCCTCCACAACATGAGAAGAGAAAGCTGCCTGACTGTTATTGGTTAAGCAGTGTGCTGACCTTTTGGCTGCATAAATTAAACTTGGAATACAGGAGATTACAGAGGGACTTGTGCACATGTGCTAAGTAGTAAGTACAGCAAAAATGCCAGGGGGAGGGTACCTTTTCATGGAAAACTGGCCAGTACACCACACACACACACACACACACACACACACACACACACACACTTACTTACTTCCTGGTGTGGGAGTGTAAGGATTTGCCAGAAACGGTTAGAGCAGAGTAGGAGGCTGCGGTTCGGGTCCACAGGGACTTGGCACAAGCTATACCAAGAGTGTGGAGTCAAAAGTAAGCCCTGGTCTTCACCATTGACCCCCGCAAGGGGCTGTGTGCTTCGATGAAGGAAAAACCCAAGTTGCGGCCCCTGGGTTAGCTGTCCACTGGTGGATGGGATAAACAGAAAGGGAAGTCAGGTACAGGTCTGAAGGGTCAAGGCAGGCAGCAAGTATCGTAGTTGGGTCACAGGTAAAAGGTCAGGGCAGGCAGAGTACGAGCACAGTCCAGAGTCAGGCTGAAGTCAAATACCAAAAGCAGACAGGATACTGACAAGAAACAGAACCCTAGAACAAACAAAATGGTTCTATAATCAGGTGCCAGAAGTAAGGCCTAACTGTCTTATAAACCCTAAATAGTGGGAAAACTGCTGCAACAGAAACAACGCGATCACAATGGAAGCACATCGGTGCATTTTTGTGACTATGATTGAAATGCATAGTTTTTCCACAACTGCGACGGAACCATGCGCTGTAACTGTATTGATGCCGGTAAGTAATCTTCCTGCTGCCTACTCAATCATTCTGCGTCACATGAAACAACTACTGGGGAGAAACCCTTCTCACGAAGGTATAGTACTGCATATATAAAGATGTAATCTGACTATAGTTCCCCTTTAAGTAACTAGCTACTGGGAGGCACAGAGAAGAAAACCTCTAAGGTTTTTTTTTTATAGTAACAGAACCCTAGGGTGATTATTGTCTGGGTGGGGATTTATTATGGTAGTTCCCATTATATATTTATATATAAATATGCAAAGTAAGCATAAACTAGACTGTTCATTAACAACTGTCTATTTATGAAGAGATTTTATTTGCTTTTTAATGGTCTCTTGATTCTACAGTGCTACATATATTAACATGGCTATGGAAAATGCCAGGGGGAAGAGATACATTGCTTGGAATATACATTTCAGTAGTGCAGAGTATCATCTCCATCTAATGTATGATTAGTATTTATCACTATGTTTTAAATTAATGTCCGGTGTATGTTTACAAGGAAAACTATCATTACACTTGTATTATGCAATTTATATTCAAACATAGTC
>WMED01002689.1:0-23678 GCA_019650415.1 Pipa parva
TATATATATATATATATATATATATGCTGTAATATCTGTATACCCAGTCCTGCAAGTATGGGCATAGATTGAAAAGACACTCCCTAAATTCCCAGGACTATCTGACACAATAATAGATAAACTGAATATGTGCTTCCAGCAAAATATTATAGGGAGTAGAAAGGCGTGTGTGCTTACACACTAATCTGTTTTAATACATTCCAATTATTTTCTGATGCTGCATTATCTACAGTGATTTGTATTTTTAACTATATGTCTATTTTATATATTTGATGCTTCTGGAGTCTGGCTAAAATAAAAATATATTAGAGTAAAAAACATCCTTCTAAATAATTACAAGATGTACTATGTGACAATTACATGTGATGATTATAACAATGGGATCTCTATTAGCATCTAATTACAAATGGCTTAAGTCATTTCTGTATACATGTATGTATTATACAATAGAGATGTGTGCAGTCCCCTGGGTCTGGTTCTAGTTCTGATTCCATTGCCATGTTTCGGTTCTGTGTGAGTTTTAAATTTTTTTTACAAAGTTTTTGGATTTGGGTTCCCACTTTATTTTTTAAATTGCAAAAAACAAAACAAAAAAAACCCCCCACATTTTGTGTGTTTGGTTGACGTCTTTAGCCAATGTTACAGCACAGTATTTAAATTCATTTGGGAGTTGTCATGACCTGATTGATCGATTTTAACTTGCTTCATCACTATTTACCACGTTTTCACTTTTATTTTTTGTTGGCTGTATTTATTGATTTTTTTCAATTAATAAAAAATTGAAAAAAATGGCAATATAAAAAAAAATCAATATAGAAATATATCGATGCTGTGCTTTCTTTGAGGGACAGTCTCCTTTTGTATTCGTTTCATGTCCATCTCGAAGTTTTTCAATGGGAAAACGTATCCGACTTTGGCTATGCTGCAGGACCATCTCCATAAGGAATAAGAGATTTTAGCCACCCTAAATCAGATGAACACTTTTTGGCAATACAGTTGGTCTTATTGGACATTATAAATATCGCTATCAGAAATAATGAGATATTAAAGCCGTTTATCGCAAATTTACCAGCATTAAAATGGTAAAAAAAAATATATTATCAACCATTTAAAGTAGATCTAAAGCTCTAAACCATGTTTTATATATTTCATTATTTATCCCAAAGCAAACATTTGTTTAATATTTTATTTTTAGAGTTTTATTTTCTGCCCTTACCTTCTGCATTATATTTTATGCAATAACAAAAAGATTTTTTATCTTTTACTTCTCCTCTAAAAGACAACCAACAAACACACACTTTAAAAGCCAAAAAAAAAAAAAAACTAGATAAAAACAATACAGAACTGCACTGACATTGAAAACCTGCTGTGGAAAACAGAATGGTCGCTATGTAATTTCTAGAGCTATTCATATCAGCAAGCAAGTTTGCTTTTTTTGGGATAGCCTCAGACCCCTTTTCTCCCAGGAAATGCAACATTTTACAAATGGGAGGAGTTTACCCTACAATGGGGAGGGGTTGTCCACTAGAAAAAGGTGTAGTGTCTATTTGGCAAAGTATGTTTTTTTCCAGTAAGGAATATAATAGATTAAAAATATAAAACAATATCTATTTTTTAATATATAAATTACCATATAAATAATTCATTATTTAAATTTAAATACTTCTTTCTGAGTAAAAGATTACTCCTCAAACCTAAAGAAAAACAAAAAATGGATACTTCTTTGTTTGTGTATGCGTATTCGTTCCAAAATGATTTTTTTTCTCCTTTATAGCTTTTCAGATATTTTATTTTTGTAATTTGCAACTTCAACCTAAACATTTTTCTTCCCTCCATGAACCAAATCAATCTTGCTGTTTGACCCCTAAAAGAAACATCTGTCACTGATAGGGAACTCAGCTGCATTTCAATCAGTTACTTATGTTTCCCCCAGGGAACCAACAGCAAAGATTGATTTGGTTCCACACCCTTCAATTTGTAGGAAGGAAACCTGTAATAGAAATGCAGTAAGTATACGTTGTATTTATTAAAGGGTAAAATACATTTTTATATAACATTTATTTTTAATAAGTGGTGTTTGTTAGACTAGCTAAAACCCTTTTCTAAAAGCTTTTTTTTTTTTTTGCTAGGAAAAAGGGATAAAATAATATGCATACCTATTCAGCTATTATCTGAGATACTTTAATAAAAATGTTGTATTAGTTTATGCTTTTAATTACTTGCTTCTCTGTTTTGCTTTATCATTTATTGTGAGACTTAATATTAATTTATTTTTCGGTAATACTTATCACTCTAGCCAGACCTTGTACTATATCTCTTCAAATCTGTACTGTTAATTACATCCTTTTGGCTAGATTGACTAACTTTAGTAACCTGAAAACAATTTATATCAGGGATGGCGAACCTATGGAACGCGTGCCAGAGAGGGCATGCAGAGCCCTCTCTCTGGACAGCAGCACACTGTCACCACCGCTGCCTTCAGTGCAGGCCACGGACTAGATCTGAAAGTTTTCAGGCCAAATCCATGGCCTACACTGCAGGGGGCGCTCATTAAATGGGGAACTCTGTTTCCCTGACGCAGGTGCGATGACATCACTCATCAGCGCTAGCAGTTTGTGGGACGGTGCCTTTCTCCAGTCCAACTATACCTCTGGCTTTCATCTTACTATCTTCATCCAACTAATCCCCTGCCTACTCTTCCTTGCCACTTAGTGTGGGTAGGAGGGGATTCTGACATTAACAAGATGGTACCTAACCTCCTTTGACCCCCTCCTTTTATTACCTTTTTTCCCACCCTTACCACTCTTACCTCCCCACTAACTGTTGTTCAACTTTATGTAGGCCTGTCAGGCATCAGCACAGTTCATGATGTCCCTCCCCCATTCACTTGTCAGGGCTTACTAAAGGTTAAATAGTTAAAAAAAATGATAACTAAATCATCTCAGAAAACTGTTGTCTACAATTTAATAAAAATAATATCTAAAGTGTACTTCTCCATTATCAAAAACTACTAACCAAAATATTTATGTTAATTTTAACTGTATAATAGACAAAAATGGCAAGGGTGAAACATTTTGCCCAAAGAGTGCACATAAATAGAATACAAAAAGACAGAACCCAGGCGACAATGTTAATGAGGCACAGAGCCAAAGCATCTGGACTTGGTATGCAGGGCTGGCTCGAGACTAAATTGCCACCTGTGTTACAGAGAGTTGGCATGGGACCAGTTAAAGGGAGGAAGGAGATAACTGTTACATACAATTAGCATGTAATTATGAAATTACATAAACAGAGTCTATTCAATACATGTAACTGTGTTTTATCTAATGCTTTTAGTTGCTCCGACACAATATTACCAGCGTTATATAAAATACTGCAGGGAGAATACATAGCTCCATTTTAGATAAAGTTTAAAAAGGAATAGTTTAAAGAGCAGAAATACAAGGATCAATACTGATATCATCTCATTTTGATACAAGTTATTTCTTGCAATAAACACAACCCTGTAGGGAGTATCTCTTAACAAAAGCCAAAAACAAAGTTAGTAGAAAACATGTCAGCCAATTTTTCACAACTTGAGCTGAAACAAGATAAAAATATAAAAGTCCACCAATATAATAAATGTCACTTCTGGCTATTTTACACACATATGACACTTTTCTTTTTGTATATTTTTTCTTTTTTTTCTCATGAAACAAAAACAAAATCCCTGATTATTCTTCCATCCAGAAATCCATACAGTTAAACTGTTCTATTGTGACATCTGGATCATTTAATAGAAGGCTAAATATTGCCATCAGCAGCTTATAATAGGAATCTTTATTTCTATTGTTAAGGCAAAACAACATCCTGTGTGTTCTTGAAGGCAAGGATATTCCAGCATTCCATTCTGTTCAGCATGTTCTTGAAACTGAACAAAATGTTACATGTCTTGTGCAAAAATGTGTGTGTGTTTGTTGTGGTGTGGAAGTTAAAAATGTAAGCATACTACTGTTTTCATAAAATCACTTACCTTTATTATATTCACATTACTATATTTTTATATAGTATACAAAATGGGTCAACTTTGACTTATTACTTCCTTAGAGTCAGATCCCTTTGTTTTGGCACTGGCAGTATAAGCAGTTAACTTACATGATGATTGCAGACGTTGAACTATAACTCTTAGGATTTTCTGGCAGTTAGAATGGACATCCTTGATACATGCAACATTAACCACCATGATCTTTATACATGTGAAAAGCACCTACATGTAAGAGAATACTGTATCTTTTCCAAACACAAAAGATGTCAGGCAAGGAGGAGGTAATTTTAATAAAGCAAAATGACTGTCCTCCAGAAAATGTAAATTTAATCCAAATTATGGGGGTCATTCATCAAAGTCCAAATTCACTTTGCATAGTGTCTCCGCGTCTGTTCGCATCAATATGATTAGGAAGTCGTGAATTCACTTCCTCTTATTCATGAAGCAGTGGACAGCGTCAGACGTTGTTGCATGAATAGTGTGGCATAGTCAGTCGCACAATAGTAGGATGAGAAGTCATGCGAAGTGAGGAGAACTCCTCCAGTGAAGGGCAGTGACGTCAGTCTCTTCAGATCCCACTAACTGTATATAAGTGAAAAATACTTATTTTTATGTCACCTTGTGCCTAGTTGATGTTTAATAATAGACTAATTTAGTCTCAGTCGCCATCGTTACTTTTGCATGAATAATCGCCTTATACAACACTGGAGCCCTGCCATCAAACCCCTCAATTCACCACTTTTTTGTGGCAAAGGCAAACAGGTGAATTCAGAGCAGTTCTCCCTGCAGAATCCGCCCCTTCGACAGACTCCGTCGCATGCTGAATAGCCTAATTACCTGTGCACGCGCACGCAAATTAATGCAAAGAGCTCTGTAAGCCCGCGACTGGAGTAAGCGTCAGAATTGGTCGCGAATTTGTCGCATCGCAGATATTGTTGAATAAGCATTGTTGGAGAATTTGCGAATAGACGTGAATACGGGCATATACGCGACTGTTCGGACTTTGATGAATAAGCCCCCTTTATCTTTTGTGGGTTACATGGAAATAAATAAATAAATGTTTCATTTTAGGTATCCTACCTCTCTAAGCCCAAACCTATGGTATCAAGAACATTTTTGGGGTGAAGGCAAAGATTCACTGCATTTTTGGGTAAACTTTCCCCTTTTTAAGCCCAAGAATTCCACTGTCGTTTGTAAAAACAATACACAAAAATGTTTAATTTCCATGAAAATTTCCCTTCTTCATTCACACATTAAAATCACCTTCAAATTTGGTAATTTTTGCTCTGTTGTTCACCTCTTGAATTCTTTACCTTCTCCACAGATAAGTTATGGTTACGATCCACAGCCTATGCAATAATTAATAAACACGTGGTTGTTGCAGAAGCTTAAACTTTTTTTTATTATAATCCTTGAAGTAATATTTCTACAAAAATGAAAGCTTGTTTGGAGAGGTTTTTGAAAAAAGTTAAAGATGCTTCTGGAGGCAACCCGAATTGTTACTTAAAAATAGTGAAATGATCTTATGCAAGTTACTGACTGAAGTACTTTCTTTCCAAATTACCCAAGCAGCAGAGGACCTTCTTCTCTTCTAGATTCCAAACATCTCTCTGCTTTTTATATTCATTTAAATATTAACAAATATAACATTGGCTAACCTCAATGGAAGATGAATCCACACTGTTTCCATTGATAACCTCATCTGAGCCCGTAAGCATTTCAACTCAATCCCCTCAGCATGTTTCAAACATCACAGATATTTTTTAATGTCAAAATGATTGTAAAACATTGTGATATACAAATTAAAAATGAGAATTAAAAGGTAATCCTGTCACAAAATGTTGATTGAAAAAGTCAGTTCAACTACATCTATTGCTTTGATAATATCTCTAAATGGTTTAGGTGTTCTTTCTTTTACATGCTTTCCTTCCATTCCAGACAACTGGCTGCAGAGTCATCATAGCACTTTTGGTACAACCTTGGACATTTAGTTGACTTGCCCTAGAATTAATCCAATATGGATAAAAGTTACTGAAGTAGTCGTCAGTCACATTTGTTAATCTGCCAAGTGACCCTGCTACAGTATTACTTTATAGGAGCCCTATCCAACAAATCAAATTGTTACTTCAGAACCCCTAATTCTGATGTGAAGGGAAACCTAATGTGAATGAAGAGCATGACATCTTTCCGTAATAAGTAAGATAAGCATATATCAATTAAAACAAACTATTGATGCCTTTTGAATTCATGACTAGCATTGTTAATGCTAAGAATTTAATTTAATTCTTGTTCTCAGAACTTCCCAAGACTACATGGTACGTTTATATGAAGCTTGCAGTCCAGATTATGCAATTTGCTCAAGTAGTCATGCCTCTTGAAAAAAAAGTGTCAAGAAGCACTAACTCCTAAAAATACTTAAAGGAACAGTTTAGTCTTTGTCAATTATTTATAAATCTAATTGCCAAGGTTAAAAGAAAAGGTTAAATATTATTTTTGCAATATATCATTTATTTTGAATTTGTAGTCCTTTTCTTACAGAAGTCCCACTTCTCTCACCTGCGTCCTTTCCAGCTAAACATCAAATCTGTGACTTGATCCACCGACTTGAGAATTGTAAAATAAATAATCATAAAGAATAATGTGGAAAGCATCTCTGTTAGGTTACACGCCTACAAGTTTCTGACTGGTTATTTGGAATCCTCAAGTCTTTACTCAAATCCCTGGCAGAAGATTTCCAACTGAACTGCTGAAGAAGTAGGAAAAAAGAATGTGTGATTATGGCATCATATTAAGTCTATGATCTGATGTCACTGAAATAATTTAGTGTCTGTACAACTAATTATGAAAGTAAAGCTAAGGAATAATGCTACTTTTATAAATTCTGTAAATAGACTACAAAGTTACAGTTCAGTAAACCAAGCTATCGTTTTAATTGTTATCTGATACATTGTCTACTAGAAGGCATCGCATTTCATTGAAGTAAATTGATGATTTTTTTTCATTTTGGTTTTTAGAGAAGCAGTATGGCAGCTGATATTCTCATTAATACATAAACAAATAGAGCAGGGTAGATAAGTCTGTCTGGGAAAAGTTCACCATACCAACATGTTTTATTAAACATTTTAGGCATATAAAAGTACACATAAGCCATTCTTAAATATGGTATGTTTTCCTTTTAAACACAGTTCCCTGTACAAAAAGATACCATACAGTTATATCAAGCATAGCCAAAGAAATATCACATGATTAGTGTGTGTTTAATCACTAAGTCACTTCATGGGACATTTAATACATTGAACAGTAATATTGCTTTAAAAAATGATATCTTCATTTTAATATAAAACAACCTAACCAGAATCCTAATGCATCTTCTATTGCCTCTAGATGCTCTTCTTCACATTTTGGAAATTGAAAGAATGACTAACAATTTTTAATCCTGACACATTTATTTACATTTATTTAAGAATGCAAATTGATAGTATGGCTCACCAATAAAAAAAATAACTAATGATAAATATTAATACATCTAACAATTCATTCAAATGTGATATGAACTGATCATGTTGTATGTAAGAGCACAGACACATGCTAATATGATAATACTAAATATTGTACACTCTGTACAGCACAAAATATTAGATGTACAGAAATTAAAAAAAAGGAGTTAATCACTGGGTGCAAGATACGTTTTCCCAATAAAGATTCTCTAAAAAGAGTTTAAACCTATTTTAATTATAAAATGCCAAAGGAGGTCAAATTTCTAAGTTCATCAATGCATAGAGTGAGGTTATAACATTATTCTAACTGGGAATTGTAAACGTACGAGCAATTAGGTTAAGCTGACAAGGCTTAATTTGCTCCTTTAATAATTAATTTACGTTTTGTAGAGAATATAATTAATAATCCTTTAAAAAGATTAAATTGTTCAGCTGGCGAAAGCTCTCATGACCTTAAGGTAAATCACTCGAGGAACCAAATATTACTTTCTTAGCGCCGCAGGACATGGTGTAGATGTGCCAAGCATATTTTCTTTGCAAGTTGGAAGTGCTGAGATATTTTAACCATATTTGTTTGAATGTACTTATAAAAAATGCAAGGGATGCAGGCGGTTGAATATGTTGTTTCTTGCCATAATTTATTGTGCATTCTGTTTTTGGGTTATATTTTCACTATTTAGGATTGGGAAAAAAACAGGATAAAAACATATATACAGTATATATAAATATAAAAGAATATTTACAAAAATTTAAAAAGAAAACAATGAATTTAATTATAATGTTTAGTCAGTCTTGTGACTTTTATCAAACAAACATATATAAATATATAAAATTGTAGTTGATTCATCTGCTTGAATAGCATATAAGTAAAATTAAGTTAATTACAGAATACAGTGAATTTATTAAAATGTTCTGTATATTATACACTACAAAATCTCAAAGGCTTATAAAAATGAAAACATGAAAAAAATACTACAATAGTTTAGTAATAATCAATATTACAGGCTCAACAAATATATATATAATTGGGTAAGCAACCTAAAGTTCACAAAAATACTTGAAAATATGAACTATGGAATAACTGTAATATAACATTTACTCTATTCAATTTATAGCAAGCAATAGACAAAAGGTCTAGATACTATCCTAACAGTATCCATATTACATGTGTATTAACACTGAAAGGGGTTATTCACTAAGGTGCGAATTTGACTGTCAAGTTCGCAAACAGCGGATTCCCATAGCAAATTTGCGACAATTTCCCCATTGTAAAGTCGCTTCAATTTTTTAAAGTTAAGATTGCGACAATTTTCCCATAATAAATATGCGACTGCGACAGTAGCAGCCTATTGCGCCTGTCTTTGTCTGGCGAATTCGCACCTATACACAACAATTCGGACTTTAGTGAATAACTCCCTGAAGTTATCTTTGGAATCTGTAAGCTGTTAAACTTACAATTTAAACACTCCTTGAAGTTATTCCATTTTATTCCTGCAATCCTTCCCCCTTTGTCTCTGCAAAGACAGCATGCTCCTGTTTGAATGGTCCTGGCAGCATGATTGTTTGATCAGCTGCAGGTGCACTGAACATTCAAATAAGGAAGTTGGTCAAAAAAATCTTAACTGGAGATTATAAAGTAATTCTTTATCAGAGGCATGACGTTAGTTTAAATGCTAAGGGCAAAATTTACTAAGGTCATTTCACATGTTTTCATCCATTTTTTGGCTGTTTTTGCCTGAATTTTTCTTTTTTTTTCTGCTGCATCTAGGCAAATACTTGTATTTGTAAAAAAAAAACAAAAAAAAAAACACGAAAGTACTTGATCAGAGAAAAATTAGGGCAAAAACAGCAAAAAGATGCAAAAAATCTCAGTAAATTTTGCCAATATATGTCTTTGTTAGGTATTGGCTTTGTGATTCAAACCTTAAACTCCCTGTTCACAGACAGTAGTTTTACTGATCAGCCACTGGAGCTATTTCTTGTCTTTTAACTAATTATTTTCAGGATTCACTTGCAGTGAATCACTGATCAGTGCTGGGGAGAGGAATCGCTATAGTGCTCAGCTCAGCCCTACAGCACTGTCAGCCGGCAATGGAGGAGCTGTCTGTGCTGTAGCGTTTCCTCTCCCCGGATACACTGCCGGTCTGGACAGGATGGCATTCGGGCCAGTTGGTGACCTCTGTTGTAGAGTCATTCAGACAGCTTTCAATGTTAAAGACTGCAAGTTTTGCACATCCCTTTTCTGCTGTGGAGTTTAATTTGCATTTATTTCACCAGACAGCATTGTCTTAAGCCTTCCTATCAGCTAAACTAGTCTCCTTCCTAGGCCTTTGGTAAAGTCATTACTGTTGCACATCAAACACTGGTTAAGACTTTCTGTTCTTTGCTGATGATGACCAGAAACAGATCTGTCTAGAGGTGGTCCTCTATGCCAAAGAGAGCTTGTGTGAATTTGAAAGTACAGTGGTTCATATGTTTCTTGGAAAAGCTAATATTAACATAAACTACACATATATATATATATATATATATATATATATATATTAAAGTTTAATTTTAACATACTTTATTGGTTGCTGTTAGGATAAATTAGATGTTAGGTTAAACATGGCATTTATTTTTCCAAGGATAAACCCTTTAATATATTTGTCAAGCACATACTTAATCAAGTACATAGTTTAACAATTAGCTTCTTTCCTATGAGTAATATCAAATTATGATCTCAAAAAAAGGAATTATGTTTTTTTCTACTTTATTTAAAATATAATATTATATATCACTTAGGTTTGTGAAGGTTTTTATTTATACAGATCATGGTATATATGTAGGGACACCAGCAGGGGAGCACAGAGAGTACTGAGGTGGGGGGCCCCACCTGCTAAGTATGTATGTGTGTATAATTGTATTTATAAATCTCCACAAAAAGTGCAGAGGGAATTTTCCTGGCGAAGATAGAGGGGTATAGATTTCCAGATTTGGGGGGCAGAAAGAGATAAGGGTTTGATATGAGAAAGGGAAGTATTTGTGTGTGGAATGCAAAGCTGTTTGCTTTGGTAGGAGTGCAGTTGAAGTTGAGGAATATACGGGCATATGAGTGAGGAAATGTAGTGAAGGGCAACGAAGTGAAGTGCCTTAAATGTCAAAAGGAGAACACTGTAAATGATTTGTTTGGGAACCAAGGATAAAGGGAGAGAATTTTGGCAGCAGAATTTAAAATAGACTGGAGCAGGAAGAGGTGGGAAGCTGGAAGGCCAGATAGAAGAACACTGAAGTAGTCCAAGTGGGATAGGACGAGAGCATGCATGAGGGTGATAGAAGTGGAGTGAAAGAGAAAGGGATGGATCTTGGCAATACTGCAAAGGAAAAATCGACAGATTTTAGCAGTTGTAGAGATGTGTTTAGAGAAGGAAAGAGTTAAAAGTCAACCCCAAGACAACGTACAGAGGGTACAGGGTTAATGATTGCACCATCAACTAGAATGGAAAAGGTAGGAGTGGACCCAGGTTTGGGTGGAAAAATAATCAATTCCATTTTAGTTAGATTTAATTTGAGCTGGCGCTTGACCATCCAAGAGGAGATTGCCAGGAGACAGCTAGAAATGTGAGTCTATTTCAGGTGTTAGCACAGGAGTGGATAGGTGAATTTGGGTATCATCTGCATACAAGTGATACTGAAGACCAAATGAAATGATGATATCACCCAAGGGAAGAGTGTACAGGGAAATAGGAGGGGGCCATGGACAGAGCCTTGGGGCACCCCCACCCTAAGTGAGACAGGAGAAGAGGTGTCATTAGCCTGGGAGACAAAAAAGGAATGATCAGAAAGATAGGAGGCCATCCACTTACCAGGGGGATCTAGGCAGTTGTATAGGCTTCTGAATACTATCTAATGATGGTTTACTGGGCACTAAACAATGTCACTGGGTAGTTTTCAGTGCAAATGGTGGTGTATAAATATATTAGAAAGGCCCCATTTGTCAGGTTGCAGAGGGCCTTATGATTTATGATAACATCCCTTTATATATATGTAGTAGTAAGTCATCAAGGAGTAGGTAAAGTAATTTTTTTCACACTTGGATGATTTTTCATGTTGGAAAAAAGTCAATATTGATATTGGCATGCAATAGAAAGGGAACCACATTGAAAACAGTGCAAAGTGTGCAGATACTGATCTTCACCTATATGCACATTTTCACATCAGTCCTTTATACACCAGCGAAAATCAAAAAGTTCAGTGAATAGAAAAATTGCAATGAGAAAGATCAATAAGCAAGAGCTGAAATGAACGGACCTTTATAAATATCCCTCAAATGTCTCAACTTCTGAGAAGCATTAGACTCCTTTTGGCTTTGCCATGTAGTTTGAACCTCTGGTTTGTTTTATTATTTCCCTTACAGCACATTATGTTGTTGCTTTAATCCTCCTTGATATTCTAATTGGTATGTTTAGTAGGACCGCAGGAAACACTTTATCACAGACACAATAACATAGAAAGTAAGCAAGAGTCTGTGAGCTATAGACAAATGACTGACAACTAGTGATTGTTGCTAAGCCTATGCAAGAGAAGAAGATAATACATAATTTTCAGAGCAATTCACAGCAAAACAGGAGAGTGGTGAACACAATGAAACCCAAATGAGAGGAATTATTTCTACACAGAAGGGATAATGGAAGCATTGAATTCATCTCAGTGAATAAGTGTAAGTTAATACAGTAAAGCAACCAATAGGTGATTGACAGGCAGAAAAAAATCCTACCTGGGAAGCATGCAAAATTGGGCCTTTTAGTATTCAGAGGAGAAAAGACTGGTCAAAGAAGAATTATTATTACATTCTGTGTATAGAGAGTCAGCATTATATGTAGCCTTGTGCAACAGGAAACAAAAATAAATTTAGATTATACTACAGAGGATTCTGAGAGCTTATAGTCTAATACAGAGGATCTTGGGGGGGGGATCCATATTGTTTGTTTCACCCTTACAAAAGAATGGCCTGCATTCATCCAGGAAATGGGAGAATAAACATAGGAGACAGAATGAAGATGAGCAACCCAGCACTACCCTGTTTCCAGCCAATCCTGGCTGCCTCATAGAATTCCTGGCTGCCTGGTGGAATTCAAATGCTGAGCAATGCAGAATCACAACACCTGAGCATCATTTCTCTGCTCTGGTGTAATATGTGCAAATGTGTTATTGGAGTCCTGCTGATTCTTTCATCAGCTTAACAGCTTTCCTGTGCTCCTGTTTCAGTGTGCTTGCAGTGTGTTAAAACAGAACCTGTGTCACTGTTACAGTTCAGCTGTTCCTGTTATTCCACCAGTGATTCATTCAGTGTTTCTGTCAGCAGCCACCAGTGGGGGGTTCACCCGAGAGCCAGAACCTAGGAGTCTCCTTGCCGCAAATGCCAATCTAAAACACCCAGGGATTACTTGAATCAGAAACTGTGACAGGAATGGTGGTACTATGACTCATTGGTACAGGAACAGTGAAACTGTGACATGCTGGGGCAGAAATATATGAACTGTGACACAGTAGTTTAGTAATAGCAGACCTGTGACACAGTGTTGCAAAGAACCATGGAACAATGACAGACTGGAGCAGTGGATTCATTTTGTAACAATGTGGAACCCTGGAAACAAAGGGTAAAAAGCTACATTGGTATAAACATAATACCAACACATCTGCAGCCCAAGCAATGTGCTAAAGTAGAACTTGATTTTAATTTCCCCATTACTACGTCATACCAGAATCATACATGGAAATTGGCAGAGCTGCCTGGTCCTATCTGATTGGTTAGGATCCACACCTAACCGGGAAGCAGCCAGGAACACAAGTCAAAGTCTGGACTGGTGACAGTGATAATGCACATATAATAAATTGATCCATAAACTTATAAAATGGTTGAATCCATCTTATTTATATATAAAATTTGCATCAGTCCATACAGTCCATAAATTAATCTATTAACAAAAGTATTATCAGCATGATATACAGTATATTCACCTCTAAATTCAGCTAAACTGCATTCTTAGAAGCAATTATTCAAACGTTTGATACTACAATGCAATTTTTTCCAACTACCAGGTTGTAAGACAAAAATGTTGTATTTAGAATAAAGTACAACACAAATGTCACATACACAAACGCATACTGGCCTGATAATGGTGAAAAACTTTTCCTTTCTAAATAAAAAGGGAAGCTTATCTTCAGTTTCTTTGGTACCTTCAGTAGACACGTATTTAAAAAGACTGAAGGAGGGTCATTTTGCAAAGGGTAAAGTAGTCAGCTCTACCCCTATTTAACAGACAGATCTCTTCATGTTTGCATTTCAATTTATACTGATTAAATTATTTTAGTGGTGACTCAAGGATAGGTCACTAAGCTATTGCATGAGAATAAAAACATCAAAAGATGCTGTTTCATCCTTTAAAAATGAAATCTTCATTTACAAATGTAAATAATTTACAATATAAAAGATACTTATATCTTACAAGTTTCGGCTAAAACATTTTTCACTAGCTTTCTTAACTGTAATAACCTGTTGTATATTCAAAAGGAAAGCATGTATAGATGCCAACCACATCACAATAATTGTACATCATTTATTGGGAATATACTTGAATATTTATTTTGGCAATGTTGAGCCAACATAATAGCCTTGGTCATTTGAAGTGGATCTTCAAAAATAATTTCATAAATCATCCCCTTGAAAATCATACACTGAATTTAAAGAAAATTCAGTGGTTAGTTCTATTATTTCTCTTCTAAAATTAACATAGTGAAGAGTAATTATAAAAAAGCCATCTGTTTACTTACTTTTTTACAACTGTTAAGCAGACTTATAGTTTTGCTCCTAATATTTTATAAGAACGTGTAGTGTCAAGAGTAGGCCTGGCCCATTGGAGGACCAAAGGAGGCCAATGGGTGCCCGGCCCAGGGAACCCATGCAGGACGAGAGCAGGCCCATCTCTCAACATGCACCTTCTTCTCCCCACTGGCCATTCTAGTGACATCACACATCACGTGACGTTGGCCAGCAACTGGGGAGCTCCACTACTGTATAGTGTCATTAGATACATGCCTGCCCTGTTAGACTAATAGAATCACAAAGCCTGTTCACAAAAGTAATATCCACAAACATGTTATCCAAATAACACAAACAGTAGTCATAATATATTTTCTTTATTAACTCCCTCTTAAAAAATTATAATTTTTACATTCAAAATTAATTGCATTAACAGAGGCACAACAAAGCTAATGTAAAGATTCTAGTCAACGCTTTTCATCATTAGTTTTAGTCACAACTTTCTTGATTGCAACCAGTTTATGAAGTGGCAGCTACAATGTTTCATGGGTAGAAAAAAATTAATAAAATTGTCACCGCATTTTACATTGCTTTCAATAGAGTGCTTTTATTAATTTGGCCATTTTCAATATTGGCAACTTTTTTTCATCACAAAAAATTATGGGACTTTGCACAACCGTCTCCCACAGAGAATATTGGGTTTTTCTCCACCCTCAATCTGACTCTGTTTTTCTCCACCCTCAATATTTTCTGTGGTGGTAGATCACCTTTTCCAAGTACTGAGTCCCCATCCTTCCCCCACCAGATATCTAATACTGGGCTTCCCAATGGCGCCCAATCAATCACAGTAAAGTAGACTCATGGACAGAGCAGAAACAGTGCTGTCCTGCTGCTCCCGACAGGTTGGGAGGTATGACTGCACAGATGTTTGCATTTGCATTGTACTAACAGAGCATTTAGATATGTTTTGTTAGATGCATCTGCATATTTTTTTTAGTTAACACATGTTTTTGAATATAACAGGTTCAGATTAATTTCTATTAATATAATTACAACTGCCTGATAATAACTTCAAAATGCCAAATACTTTGGTTTATAAGCATTTCCAACTTTGTTAAAATACTGCCCCTTTTGATGTTTCCAAATACGTGTGTGCATGTACCCTAACTGAAGAATGCAGTGGCACTAGGGAATCGCAGTAAGTTTGAGTAGATGTTAGAAAGTGAAATACTGCAATTCTTAACTAAATTCATAAATTGTGCTCTTAAAATCAAACTTCAGCATCTGGAATCTAACATTCAAAAGCATTTTGTTGTGCCTTGTGGGACCACATAACATAGGAAAACCAGACAGACTTTACACAGTCAGAATTTTAACCAGCACTTTAAGCATTAATGGTAAGAGAAAAGGCTATATACAGGTTAAATTTTAGTAAATGCAAGTTTCAGTTTAATCTTGAACTTAACAAGTCACGTCTACTGCTGTCCTACATGCCACATAGTTACAACATGGAATGATAAGAAATAACCTCCTTAACTGTATTAGCAGATGTCTACAGTTACTGGGCCGATTCAATCTTACACAGCTGTGTTATTAATATTTCAAAGACAGTTTCAAAGTTCAAATGTTTGCATGTTACAATGTGGCTAATAAAGTTTTATTTTCAGTAAATCAGTTATTAATTTTTTAACTGTCAGATTTGCATCTCTAAATTAAAATTAGTAAATACAATTTACTGTAGCTAATGATTTCCAAAACTTGCGTATCAGTTTTAGTACTTAGAGTAAACACTATACTACTGTGTGGTTGTAAACATCATTTATGTGTTTCTTATATGATTGGAAGATTTGAGTTTACATGGTGAAGGTAAAAAAGATATACATCAGAAATGTCAACTACTGCTGCAACCTAAGCAACCTTTATTGTGTTGATCAAGGGGAGAGTATAAATTATATCCCCCACACTCATAAGTTTAGTTGACAAGCAACTGTAGAGAAGGGTTAAGAAAATAAGCAATGGAGTTTCTCCTGACCCCAATATCTATATATCCACTGCCTGGATACAGTTAATAACTACAAATGCCCTTTTACTAGAAATTCAATACACCTGCTGCTACACTTAAAAAATAACATCATAATTATAATGTGATGATGGTGAAGAGTGGCAAGTAAGAGACGTATTTTCATGTTATTAGACTCATTATACTATCCTGTATCTGTGTTATAATAAAATAATGCATTGCACATGGGGAAGGAATTGCACAGAAAATACATTTCCAAATTACTGCCACATATGACATACAGTGGAACCTGTTTAAAGAGATATAATCATTCTAAAAAACTTTTGCTTGTACTTGTAACTTAAAGGAGACCTAAAGCCAAAAAATAAAAAAAGACTGCTAAAAAACTTACCTTATACTGAGCGGATTGATTACAGTCACAGCATGAGCTGTGCTGTGATTAGCCAGCTCTCAATGCTTCCCCCGATGCTTCTTCACAGCACTGGCTGACTGAGAAGCCAGTGCACAGCTCCTGCCCGTTGTTTCACTGGCTTCAAACGTCATCACACTCATTGTAGGGAGTGTTCTCATTGGCCCCCGCAATGAACATGATGATGTTTAACCCATTCTTCACCCGAGGGGAAACATAGTAGAAAGGGCTTGCGCTGGTTTCTGAGTGAGCCAGCACTGTGAAGAAGCATTGGGGGATGCATCAGGTATAACCAATCTGCTCAGTATCAAGTAAGTATTTTATCAGTATTTTTTTAATTTTTTTGGCTTTAGTTCTCCTTTAAACCAGGGTATAATGTTTATTAAAGTGGATTAGCATTAAAAATGGTTTGATGATAGTCTGGTTAAATAAAAACATTGTTTTCTTTAGTACAGCCTGATGAACTAAACAGTGCATCAGATAACAGACCTGAGCATAGGCAGAAGAGTTTTACAAGAACTGCATATCGTTTATAGATGTGCTCGAAGTGAAACAGGATTTGTCAAAACCTAAAGATTTAGGGATGATAATCTTCCTTTACGGGCTTATGAGCTACATTAATAGCACTGTGGATTATCTTTAAAGTGCAAAGCACTTCAAAAAATTCCATGAGCACACTTAAAAGCTGTGCAGGTGGACATTAATAGAGTCATTTTATTTGGAGCATCAGGAAAGGTGCATGAATTGGTTTGGCAGTGAATCTTAAAACTAATTGAGAATTTTTAATGCTACCTATGCCAGAACCCCAAAACATTAAAGGAAAATATGCTGGGTAAATGTTGTAAAATATATTGGCATAGAATATATATATCCTTTTACTCCACAAACGCCATCTCCTTATACTATCATACCCCTCCCCTCTTTTATTAGACAGAGCAGACCTGAATGTTGCATCTGGCACAGAACGCTACATAGTTTCCTCCATTACAGTTGGGGGATATTTATAAAGGTTGAAAACACTAGTGAAATATTGGCAATATATCAATATCGCTCGCTATCTTTGTCTATTTATAATGCCTTTAAATTGAATATTTTCAAACAGAAGTGTTTGCTTACTTTAGGCTTGTGAAAATCCATTATTGCCTATGGAATGCCAGTATCAAGTGACAGATATTTATCAATACTGAACTATCGATATTGAGAATATCTTTTCGACCCTAAGTCAAGCAAAATGAAAAAATAATGTCAAAAAGTCTTGTTACTGGGTGAAGCAAATCAAAAAGGTTAAAATTACATTTATAAATATCCCATGTATATACTGTCAGCAAGGGATATTGTGGTGTATATGTACTTCTGGATTTACTCAGCCTATTTGGAGTCAAGCAGTGTTTAACTCCATATTAGCACTACATAGATAATTGGTTTATGCTCAAATCAAACATTTAAACAAACTTCCCAATGGCTCTAACACAAAAAAAGAAATGTCTGTTAATCAAATCTGTTCTAATATTGCATGGTAGCGCACAAATTCTGTGTATGGATGACCTGATAATTTACAAGTGTAAAAGTGTAGCTAGGATACACTATGAATAGGTAAAATGGTCAATCCACCTGACATGCATATAAATGAATAAAAATCTGTTATTATTATTTTAAATTCATTTAAAAAAAATGAAAATATGATATGATCCCATATGCAGAGTTGCAAATACAGCAGGGTCCACATTTCTGGGGGCTTTACATTCTATTGCACTGCATTATCTCCTTGTTGTAATGCACCTCCTTTATCTACCAATGGGTAGAGGACATTAGTGTAGGTTTCGTTCTGGGCCTGTACAAGCACTTTGACTCCATTTCTCATAAATAAACTGTGTAAAATAACTGTACAAAATGATGCTTGAATGAAAGGGTCATAATATTACTGTTGCCTCACAATAGAGGAATTGCTTTTGAAAAAATACCACAAGTGATGATTGTGTTTCTGGCCATATTACACAAAATTCTATAACTACTACTCACTGTAAAAATTCAAAAAAATATATTGCCTTTTGAAATTATATGGTCTAATACTATGACTATGAGTAGGTGCTTATGGAGTTGGCTCTTTCTCATGTGTAAAGATTTTCTTAAAGGGCATATTATAACCTAGGTCTTTTCATTCTAAAATCCACTTTTCCGAATCTTTTATAAAGCAAACATAAAGTTAGGCACATCCAAGGAGATTGCAAGTCTAAAATCAATAGTATATTACAACACAATTTCAATCCCAAAGGAACATTCATCCGTCTCATTATGTGTTCTCATTATTTACTGATCCTGTGGTCTTTTGTTGTGGTTCTGGCAGTTTCTAGTGTAACGCAGAAAATTGTTTAAAATAAATAGCACACATTTGGATAAATCTGTATTATTTGAAATGTAAGAAACTAGAACTATCACAGAACCCTGCTATGATACACATATTAAACAGTGGGATATTTATTTAAGTCTACACATTTTTTCACTTGGTAAAGGTTTTGAAATATCGGCAATATATTGTCATTTTACTTTTAGATCATTTCAAAATTAAGAAATAAGGCGAAATTCGGTCTTTCAGAGTTTAATAAATTTTGCCCTTAGAATTTTTTCACTAAATAGTACTCGTCACTATTCCCTATGGAGTTGGTTGGGTCAGTTTACCACATTCTGATGATTTTTTGCACCAAAAACTGCCATCAGTATCAATATTGGTATGAAATAAAAGGGGAATCACACTAAAAATAGTGCAAACTATGCAGATTTTTCAATTTGATCTTTTTTTCTGAATCGTCAACAAAAAGTGCAGCGAATAGAAAATTAGCGGCAAAACAAACCTAAAAGGTCGAAATGACCATTATAAATTTCACCCTTGTATCATGGTAAATACTATTACATTATCCATATATTCATATATGTATTTCCCTCTCTCTTGCTCTCCACCTCTCTAATCATCCCTCTCCCTCCCTTCTTCCCCCCTTCTTCCCCCTCCTCATTCTTGTTCTCTCTCTTTCTCCCCCTCTCCCTCTATGTACCCTTCAAAATCAGAAATTGCTATGGATTTTGATAGTAAGTTGAGTTCTTACATAAACAATATAACTAGAACAGATCCCTGATAACTGCTAAGTAGTTGCTTTCTTTCCAATTTTTAATAATAGCAACAAACTACCCTATTTTATGGAAACAATAAGTAATGGTTTTTACCCAATGCAATAACTAGCTTACTTGAAGGTGAAGATGTATAATGATCACATTTTTGGGGAAGTGTAATACTTATGCGTTTTTTATCTTAATATTTTTGTTTTCATACACTACTGCTTCCATTTTTAATATTAGACCTGACAATAGAACTGGTGCTTGAATACTCATTTTAACTATATTAAACTGTCAAGCTTTGCCAAATTTACAGTTTTTGCCATTTTAATATTGCACATTGCATAGAAATGTTGCATTGTATACAGCTTTAAAAATATACGTTTGTATGATAAATGTCAGTTCAAGATTTTTAGTGCTGAAATATGACTATTTTCTACATCAATGCCAATAGATCAGTCAGTTACAATATAATTAATTAGCAATTAGTCCTGATTGTGCATGCTTGACAGAATGCAAGGAAAGGATTAAGGGAGTTCATGAACCACCGGGATCAGCTAGTTTAAAGGGTCCATCTGTCTCTGTTTGGCTCAGAGCCCACAATCACCCGGCACTAACACCCTGAAAAGTCATAGATCCTAAGGTATAAACACATTCTCCACAAAGAACATCTGAACACTGTCTGATCACCAACATGAAGTACCAAGCAGTCTGTCATATTAAACAGAAGGACTTCCCATTCAAAATACTTCCATTACAAATATCAGTAATTCATCTAAAATATATACTGTATATACAGTTAGTGCCAAAACTATTAATACTATCTATAAACTGCTAGAAATGATACACTTATTGTTTCAGTTAGAAACAGCCATATCTATTCTACAAAGAATGGTAGAATTTTACCATTCATTGAGGAGAGAGATTTAAATGACTTACTGCAGTGAGGTTTGGGAAGAGATTGATTGCTGCACCACCATCCAAAGTAAACGGAAGGAGATGTTTAATATCCAGTGGTGTCTGTAATGAAGGCAGCGGAGGCCGAACCAGCGCTGAGAGCGCAGGGCTGTGACATGTACCTCCTGTTAAAAAAAAAAACAACAGAATTATAAAAGAGTAATTCTCATGTTTAGAATGTTAGTTTACCCATATAATTGTTAATACTTATAAACAACTAAGGTCAGTTATTAATCAAAGTTGGAACAGTCGCATAGATGTATAAATTAGCAATCATTTGCCACTTCTCCTATTTTGAATATTCGTCTAACTATTCCTACTATATAGCAAATACATGGCCAATTCGACAGCTTAAAAAAGTCAAGTACTTATGCACCTCTTCGCATAACTTTGCATGAGTGTACATGTACAACTGTGCTATTTGCCAAGTGTCGGATTGCATCAAAGTGGCAAATTCACCAAAGTCTTCTACTCCAAAATTGGCCAGTTTGACTTCACCTGGTTGACGGTGGGGTTCCTGTTTGGCACAAGGAGACTGCACACTCAACCGTCACAGAAAATATAGCCACCAAGTGATGATTAGTTAGGAATACTATCACACAGAAAGGGACGTCAATAACATTTGTAATGTAGGTGACTTTCTAAAGATTCCACAGATGTCACAATCATTTTCTGAAAATGTGATGAAGGCAAAGTGCCTAATGGATGGGAATTTGGACTTGTAAAGGACTGTTTGGCCTTTCATAAATAAGCCTTAATAAATAATAATAATAATAATTCATAATAAATGTGCTGTATGTCCTTCAAAATTTAAGGTTTCCAAAAATTAAAAGTCTAACTTAAATATCTAAAAATATGCATTTTCCTGATACAATCTAAGTAAACATTTCCAACTATTTTACCTGTCCAATCCTTTCTGTCCTGCAATGTACAACAGCAATAGGATCATGCAGGCAACCATGTAGAGCCATTTGTTAAATACTTGTTTTTTCAGAATTACTTGAAAATTTTTATCTTAAGAATATTCCTAGTTCTACATATGTATATATTAAGCTTGATAACATGGACATTGGAGATTTCTTTTAAATTAACCCAATAAAACACAACAAATTAACATGCAGTCCAATGGAGAAACTACTGTGAGCACAATAAAATTACTCAATGCATTGTGTTCAAGTGACAAAATCTGACACTTGTCAGAAGTAAAAGTCATCTTTAATGATCAAAGTATGATACACATGTGCTCTTGTAAACGAAACCAGAAAAAAGGCTCCAAATCTTACTGAATTTTTTTTTCATTATAATTTTTTTTCTGTGTGGTTTTATGTTTTATATACTCCAGTGCTTGTGGCTTATTGCGTAGTTATTTGTATATAGTATGTCATACAGTATAGTATTTATGAAAATGTTTGTTCAAAAAAAGTTTAAAACAATTCTATTGACAGTATAAGTCGGTCTAAAGTTGGGAAAGGGGTGGAGGACACAGACCATCAACCTACACCAAAAATAATAAGAAGGGGGGTGATTATATATATATATATAGCAGAATTTGTCTGATTCTGCTTATAGATAAGGAAGGTGGGTAATTTCTTTTCATAATGTTTCCCAGTGTTTTCTTTTATTATTTTTAAGTGTGCTTATTGATGTAAGGGGTGAATACTTCTGGGTAGTCTGTTAATATGTAGCCATGCAGAGAATTGTTTTAATAAATATATTGAAAGAATATGTTTGTGGTTACAGAATTTGTTCCAGTGTGGTCCTGTATTAAGAGTTGCCTTAATTATGCAAATCATTTTCATTATTTTCATTATGAAAGCCGATCATAAGGAAAAACACTTTATCATAATGATTTTCCAAAAAATGACCATTCTACATATTATTCATTTTTATTTTAACCCCCCATTCCATTTTTTTATTATTCATTTGAATGCATTTTATTGTGATATGACCTACTGTATATTAGAAATGTTTTTCGCTAACATGGCATAAATCTTTTACAATCATCCCACATTCATACGTACCAGAACCTATGCTTTACCTCTAATTTACTTGGTAGATGGATTCACCATCTAGAGGTTCCCTCCAGTTTTCAAGTAATATTTTCTTGCTATATATTTACATATTTACTATACAGTAATAGATGGAGAAAAAATGAAGGGCGAGTGACTACCGATCTGATATTGTTTTTTCAAAAATATACAATCCTTTTCTCAGAGAACACTAGTTTTATGAGCCATTGGGTTGGGCAACCTCTTTTTTCTTTAGGTTGTCTACACACTCAAGAAATATGTTTAGCCATTTTTCTAACTGGTTTATTTATCAAACAGTAAACAAAAAAACATTCATTTTCAGCATTTTGATGACTGATAAATTAAGTATCTTGACAGCTACTTTTGGGATTATTAAGCATTCCCTCCAAATTGACTTCACTGGCCTTCTGTGTTACGCATCTAGGATGCGTCTAGGATTTATTTGTTTTGCACGCATCTAGGATCAACTTGTAGAAAGTTTTCAAACACTGATCTTCATGTATACTGTTGTAAACAGAGTTACATATTTATAAAAAGATTTCATCGCACAAATACACTATATAAAGTTTTTCTGAACATCTGTATTAGGTTTATTTTATATTCATCCCTTACTTAGGTAAATGCAAATTATGAAAAGGCAAATAAGCAATTGGCAAATGTGCTTAGTGGTTGTCTTTCAAGCAGGGCTGTGGAGTCGGAGTCGTGGAGTCGGAGTCGGAGTTAGTTTTGGTTGGAGTCGGAGTCAGAGTCGGACTCGGTAGAAATGTACCGACTACGACTCCAGCTTTAAAATAAAGTATTAATATTTCATAATTGAATTTTCATATGAATTTT
>WMED01002690.1:3269-23675 GCA_019650415.1 Pipa parva
AAATGTTTATCGCTGATGCAATCCTAATAATCACCTGCTAATAATGGATCCAATACTTGAAATGAGATGGGGCACTGTTGCGACATTCTAGAAAATATACAAAAACGTCATGAGATTTGAGGATGACTATCAAATTTTGGAAATTGCATTAGCTTGATGAAAATCTATGCAAAACCTCATTGACCCATCTTTTTTCTTCACCATTACTACTGGTGAATGCCAAGGACTTAGATGGCTCAGTAACTCCCAAATTAAGCATTTCATTCACTTCTTTTTCAGCTACTTTCTTTAATCTCTCTAGAATTCAATATGGGCTTTGTCTAATTGGAGCAACTATAGATGTGTAATGAGGTATACTAATTCCTATCATACCCAGCTAATCCTAAAAATCATCTGACTTCTTTTTTTGTAGCTGGGACACCAGCATATTGGATAGCTTGTATTTTTGAAACTTCTGGTTTTATTTTTCCATTACCCAAAATAAATCCCAGATATTTAGTTTCTTGAAAACCAAATGCAGAGTTATGTGGATTAATTGTGAAACCTGCCTTGTCTATTTCTTTTAGAAGTTCTGATGGGCTCTTAAACATGTCCAAATTTTCCTTTTGCCTTTAACAGATCTCTACGATTGTAATTTGTTTCTCTTTTCTTCTCCTTTTCTATTGCCTTATATGTTTTAAGGTTCTCTTGAAATCCTTTAATTTTTTCAGTATCTGCAAGCATAAGGTAGTTTGAGATAGGTGCTTTTGTTCTACCTTTAAATCGAGCATATGAGCTGTACCTTGTAGGCAAATCAAACTGAACCACCAAGTTGCATTTTGGTATGTCCACTCCTTCCTCAACAATATCTGTAGCGATCAGTAAGTTTGTTTCATGTGCACGACACTTCTGTAGAACCTCCTCCTGTTTTTTTTAGCAAGGTGCAAAAAAACCTGTCATCATGTGCTGCTATGCAAGTTCCCATTATGCTTCAGGCTGAAGTGAATGACAGAACTCTTGCATCATACAGCTTGTGTAGAAAGTGCTGTTCTGTGGTATTAGGATTTTGCTTTGTTCTCCACTGAGGAACAAAAGCAGTTATACCCCAGTGGTCCATATTCCATAGTGCTCTGGTAACCCTTTTTTAATGATGTACTTTGGATCAGTTCCTGGCATTGAATGTACCTAAAATGTTTTCCCATGCCTATGTTAATAGCCTTATAACATTTCTATGTACTAGGTGAGAAGTAGTGGTTCAAATGTTACCTTTCATTGGCTGAGTTAAATTGGAAGAATCTGATTAGCCATTTTCTTTTGCTGTATTACTTTGTTGTTGTGGCTTTTCTCCCACAGTACAAAAACATACTCCTAAGTCACTAGCATTCATGGCAGCAAACCTTCTCGTATACAGCTCCCATTTACTAATATTTCTTTCAAAATAAGACCTGCTTGAAAATGAACATGTTTTTTATAGCAGTAAAACACATGCTGGTGTTTTTTTCATAAACTTCCACTGTGGCAGCAATATTAGTGAATTGGGGACTTATATGACGTGAGTTTGACAATGCAGGAGAAATGCTGTCTGCAAACCACCTGGTGCTTCAGAGAACTTAACTGGTAGGTCAGTCAGGATCTGTCCAAATTGGCTGCATGTGTGTGCATGTGCATGTTTAAGGAAATTAGAATGTAAGTTCTGTTGAGTAATCTCTGGAATGCATTGCAATATGTATCAGTTGTTTATAAATAAATATGGAAATCCACAAATGCTTTACATTTACTGACACTGGCAATATGGAAACACCTTGCTCTACTGATTGCTAAGCTGATTTGCTTTTTTCTTGTCTCTAGATGGTATCACAGCTGGAAGAAAAACTTTGCAAGGTCAGGGAGCAACTGCAGAACCAGGTGGACCTACACCAGGAAGCCATGTGCAGAGCAAAAAAGGCAGAGCAGCAAGTGGAAGATTTACGGAGCAGGCTAAAGTTAGCAGAAGGAGAACTGGCGTCTGGGGATGTAATGCGAGATAATCTTAGTTATGAGAAGCAGAAGGTAAAAATGTGATCAATTGACATGCTCTATAATGACATTTTATATATTATGACTCAGCATATTTCTGAGGACAGTTTGTTATGATGTTTATATGCATATAAATATGTAGAATCATGTCAAGTTCTTTCTAAAAGACCTATTCATTACAGCATCCCTTTAACAATCAAATAATTAAGAAAGATGAAACACCAATACAATAATCTATTTTGAGACCCTAGGACTAGGTCATGATTCATAGATGCTGGCTCAACGTACATATATAGGAATGCTCAGCATTCTGTATGTTTTACTAAATGAATAGTGTGCTACCAGACTGGGTCTTGAAGAGGAAAACTTCCTTGGGTACAAGTTTTCAACATCCTCTGTAGCATGCTTCATCCAGAGCAGTCACTGGATCCTAAATAACCACTTTTAACTGTAACTGGAGTACACTTATATGAAGATACCCCTACTCATAGGCTTTATTTAATATTCTGGTTTGGTGGCATGTTAGCCATGTATGCTAGGGTCTGACTTTCACCTCTGAGTTGAGCTGGTGTCAAGAACTAAGCTACTGTATGAATAAGCTGCTTTCTCCTTTTAGTAAATGGCCAAGAGAGAGCTTTGTGTCCAGAACTGACTTACTTAGAAGTGAACTCTAAGAGAACCCCAGTAGTTGGGCCCAGTATAGCTTGTGTGACATCAGAGTGTACTCAGGATACATAGGGGGAATCTTGGTTTACTAAGATCAAACAATAGAAAAATTGAAGAATGCGGCTCAAACCTTGTTACATTGTTATGTTATATCAAAAAGAACATACTCCCATCAAGCTGCCCAAATCATCCACCCTGTGCACCTTGTTTGTATCATGCAAGACTCATAAGACCTCTGACACTCCCAGTTAGATAAAAAGTACCCTTTTATTAGTACATTAAAAACTTGACATACGATAAAAGAGACAATCTCTGAGCATGTAGATCTCAGAGATTTTATCTTTTATCATATGTCAAGATTATAATGAACTAATAAAAGGTACTTTTCATCTTACTGGAAGTGCTAGAGTTCTTCTGATATCACTAAGACCAAACATTCAAAACAGTAAGTACTTTGTAAAATAGTAGGCGTAAATAAACCTCCTCATGTTGTACACTTGCTGTTAGAATAACCCTTCAAATCATATCTTAACCAATTTTTTATGTCAAATTAGTACATGAAGTACTTGGAGCAGTTGTCTGAGAAAATGAAGCTAGAGAAAGTTACCAATGATGTGGGTTTTGACATGCGTTTGGAAGCCATCCTTGCACGTGCTGAGCAGTTGGTAAAGTTAGAAGCTGATGCTCTGATTGAACATAAGACCTTGGCTCATGGATTGCAGAGAAAGGTAAGCAAACAATACACTAAAACTGAAGGAATTTTGTTGCAAAGTAAGATATAACCATATTCAGATTGTTTTTGCTCTGTCGCCTTTATAAACAATGTTTTTAAAAGACAAAGGGGGGAATTCAGCATTCAGCGAAGTGAGCTCCGAATCCTTCGGCTCACTTCGCAAATGGTGTCATGCGCTCTCTGATGTCCTGCACGCGGACATCAGCAAGCGCATTAAAGTGATTCCTGTCTCGGCGAGACCAAAAGAGTTGCCATGGATCCGGCCTGAAAACTGTTGGATTGGGTCCGCGGCCTGTACTTAAGGCAGCTTTGGCAACAGTTCACATGCCAACAGAGAGGGCTCTGTGTGCCCTCTTTAGCATGAGTACCATAGGTTCGCCATCACTGTCTTATACAAATAAAAAAACAGCAGACTTTTTCCAATTCAATAAATATCCCTCTAGAAATGAATTGTGCACTGTATGTTAATGGCCATTGTTTGCATTGTTTTGTTTTTATGGCTTGTATTGCTAGGGAACATACAGATTTTGTTTTGTTCAGAGAAAATGGGAAATGTAGTTTTGGTGAAATATGCATGTCATTTAATTCAAGTTCCTTTAAATATTCTTGATATCACTGCAGCTAAAAGCACAGAAGGAAAAAATTGACAGCAAAGAACTTCACATGGAGCTGCTGAGAAAAAAAATTGCCCAGCTGGAGGAGGAGAAGCAGGTTAGGACAGCCCTGGCTGTAGAACGGGATGAGGCTAATCTAACAGTGAGGAGGCTACAGAAGAAGGTTGAAAGACTGCAGAAGGAATTGAGCGCTGCTCAGGATTCCAGCACTGAACTGAAAGCTAAGCTTTCAGACACTAATGATTTAAAGGCAAGTATACTATACAGAATAAAATACAAGCCACCAATGATATTCATAGTGGGTCAATTTATTTATTTGCAAACTAAGCACCAATAGGCTTAGAATGAGTCATAAGTAAATTTATATTTTGGTTATAGAATAGGAGCCTGTTATATAAATTCTATTATACAAACCTATGAGGACTGTAAACCTTACTTACACATGATGCTCTAATACAGTAACAAGGTATAGTGTGAATGGCTGTATATATCTAGTAAGGAAACTTAACCAGGCCCATAGAGCTACTACACTGTATCCAGCTACCATTGCAACCACAAGTAAAAGGCAAGTAAAAGGCAATGGGGGTTATTGATCAAAGTGAGAATTTGACTCCTCTGAGTGAATTCTCATCACTTTGGGTGGCTACGCTCTGAGTCTCTACTCATTATTAACTAAACAGAGAATTCCCATAGCAAAATTGGGACCGCATCTGTATTCCCATAGTGTGATTGTCATTGGCTGGCAAATTCGCCACATCGCAGAGTTTGCTGAATACACGAATATGGGGAAGTGACAATTCAGATTTGATACATAATCCCATGGAATTGGTGCTTTTTCCTGGATGCCTTGTCTCTGCATCACCAAACATGGGAATAAAAGCTGATAGGAGGACACACAAATAGGTTTTAGACCAGGGGGTGTCAAAAAAAACAAATATAAAGTCATGGGTCAACCTTAATATTTATTGAAAAAATGTCTACAATAGAGGAAGTTTTTCCTTCTCATCAGATATAACGATGAACCTTTTCACATGGAAACAAACTTCAGTTTTGCTTAAACCTTGAGGGTGTTATTGACTAAAGTTAGAATTCGACTGCCAAATTCTCAAACAGAGGATTTCCATAGCGACCGCGACAATAGTAAGGTTACAACCGCAACCATATTCCCATAGTTGTGACTGCGACAGTATCGTCATTAGCTGGCGAATTCTCACTTTTATGAGACAATTCGGACTTAAGTCAACAACCCCCTGAATCTGGAACAAGCAAAGATTAATACTATAAACACATGTGAAATCAAATCTCACATTAAAGACACATCTACGGCATTCATTTCTTAAATATAATTCAAAATGATTTGGCCCGCTGGCCTGAGTTTGAGAAGTGCACCCATTTATTCCACTAAAATTGTTATTAGGTCATGGCTTCATGGGAGAATCCCCTCTCTTTATCAAGATATATGTCACCTAGTCCCTAACACCAATAGAGTCTGTACTTGATGACTTGTACTGTATATGCACAGTTTATGTGTAATCTGAGGCAGTGGATATAAAAGTTTATATATACTGTGTTTTATATTTTAGGCTGAAGATATCAAGGAAATTCCTAACATTAAAAACATTTTTCTATGTTTTGACATTTGCCCATATTTATATGATTTCTCAACTGCAAGCAATTTGAATACATAAAATGACAATAGTTCCTGCAATTTTATTTGTTGGTGTTATATTATTTGATTTGCAATGAATTGTTGCACATGTGGCTTTGCTTTGATTTTCTTTTAGAAGTTGCTGAAGGACAGTGTGAAACATCCTTTTCAGAGCAGATACTTGTCCCTTTAGCTGTTCTGGTTTTCGATTCACATTTAAGACGATTAATATAACTAAGTACGCATATGTCATGTTTTCCTTTTATCTTTAGATTCAAACTCTGGAGCAGCATAAAACAATAGAGGAATTAAATAAATCCTTAGACCAGTTAGGGAAACTAAAAGAGAAAACTCAGAGGAAGTTGGTTTCTGTTAAATCGGAATTAGATTTCACTGGACGAGAGGCTAAGGAGGAAAAAGAAAGGGCTGCAAATTTACTTGAGGTTGTCACCAGTGAGTTGAAGACACTTAAAAAAACACTGGAAGAAGTTGTTAAAAGAGAAAAACAGGTAAGAAGCAGTCATATATTGCAGTTTCTAATGATGTGTATAGCTTGGTTTTCTAGGAGATGTAATCTTTACTAAAGTTTTTAAGTAGAAAGTTTCCATCCGTATTTTTGGGGTATCTTATCAACAAAGGGGGCAATTGCTGTTAAATTTGGAGGAAATGAAAAGAATAGTTGCAGGTACAATGAATATCAGCTTAAGTTTGGGTTCACACTAGCTGATTTTCAGCTGAGTTTCTTAATTAGGCACATTATTGTCTATGGTGCAAAACACAATAGCCTGTGTGGATTATCCCACAGGAAACAATGGATACTGTTTTTTCCAACAATGCTGAAAAACAGCTAATCTTAATGCAGCCTAAAATATAGCAGATAATGAATAAAGATTGGAACACTGGTGGTGCTGCCCTGAACTGAACTGGCAGTAGTCTGCTTGCTAGTGTTCATTAGCCAAGGCAACGCCGAGAGACAAAAAGGGATTTGTTCCTGTTGTTTGGAGCTTAGATCATTTGTATTTAATTGAACAATATACTTTTTACATTACTCATACACAACCCCAACTTGGGTCCTCAGTATTGTAGCCTTACTTTATGATTATCATCTGGCCATGGAAAACATATAAATTCCCAAATATCCTATTTACGTAAAAATGCTTTCATACTCTAAATTCCCCCTTTAATTTTAGTCCAAGCCAGTTTGGTGCCATGTCTTGCTCTTTAAAAAAAATTACCAATCAGTTTTTTTGCTGGAGCTGTACTAGAAGCAAACTTCAAATGCTATCTTTGCATCTTCTTTCTCAAGCAGATATATTGTCTCCTACAGACTGAAGTGCTTCATTACTGTCTCTCCTTTTCAGTGGAGCAATTTATTGGTCCATAATTGTGCAGTCAGAGGGAATGGTTACTTTTTGGGTCAGAGGAGCAGAGTCAACTCTTTATTTATAGTTAGGTAGTGGATGTCATTTATAACGTGTGGTTGTAATCATGATATCATTGGCGAAACTTAATAAAGACCACTCTTGTTTTTCTTGTAAGATCTCACATTGTTCTCGTGAGATTAACACACGAGTTTTTCCAATCTCGATTTTTCAATAGAAAGGTAGCCATACTACTAATGGCTACATTTCTATTGAAAAATATCAAAAAATTGAGATCGAAAAATCCTGCACGATAATCTCGCGAGAACAACGTGAGATCTCACAAGATAAACAACTTTAATAAATTTTGCCCATAATTATAAGTGTAGTAGCATGCCTTATTCAGTTATTGGTGTATTATAGTAAAAATTAAAGCAATCGTTGATTTCTTCTTTATTGGGTCTAAGGATAATAATCTTATATTTCTGAACCTATGTTAACATAAGAAATGTAAAATGAACAAGTTAAATACTTATAACTGCTGTGGCTTTAAGGATTATGGACAAGGCAGAAATGGCAGTCGGCATGATGGTGAGGCTGATCTGTTGTCATGGTTACACTAGTGAATAGCGGATGTTATCATGCGTGGGTCCAAGTCAATTTTGAAAAACATCAGCGGTACATGGTGAATGCAAAAAAAGTCATTATTTAATAATTCATCAGTCAATAAGCAGACAAAATGTACCCGGTTACAATAAATGACACAGTTCAACCAGTTCTCTCTTAAGCAAGGTTTGGATCAGAGTCTAGCCTAGAAAAGAAGCTGTATATTTATGACAAAAAAAATGTAATCATCATTTTCAGCCTCTATTACTTGCTTTTTTTAAATAAAATGCTGTTTATTATATAATGTAAAAATTAATTTTTTTAAATTGGCTTCATTCATTGCTTAACCATCTAATGAAAACCTTAGCCCAATGCTCTTTCTTTAACTATCATAATTACACAAATTGCAACTGCTTTTAGGAATTTGTTTTCATGGGACTTTTTTTTTTTAAATGACTGTTGGACTCTAAGCTCACTAAGCCAATATAACGAGAGAAAAAAAATCCAAATCAAACATTTCAACTTTTAGCTAAAACAAATGGGATCATTTGTCATAAAAACGCAGTCAAAATGTGTTTTCTGTTTTACTGTAGGGTCATTTGCCAAATAAATACACAATAACAAAGAGTCATTTCTAGTTATTTACTGTGGTTATCATGTTTAAGAAATCTGTAGCTTATTAAAGACTTTTTTTGAAGATGTAAGTCTTTGTCCAAGGAACATAAAATCAGGGAATTAAAGTGCTGTAAAATATATTACAATTTAAAGAAAAGGGTAATGTTCTGAAACATTTGCTTATTTGAGAAAAGACTGTTATGAATATGTATTTTTTTAAACAGCTATGGAACATCCTATCTATTAGTCTGTCTGCCTATATGCCTGTCCATCTATTTATCTGGCTTTCCATCCATTCTTCCTCTTTCTATCCATCTTTTGGGAAACTCTCATCAATTAATTACTCTATATTTGATAATCCTATTCCCTTTCTTCATGCTTAACAGCATTTTGTTACTGACTCACAAAATATTTTTTACTGCTCTGTGTAAACTTGCAAATGATCTCCGGGTTGTCAAAGCCAAGTGTCACTTTTCTATTCTAATTCTCCTACACCTATCCTCTGCCTTTGACACTGTTGATCACTCACGTCTTATCCAAGTTCTCCATGCGCTTTGTGTCTGTTATCAAGCTGCATATTGACTGGCTTCCTACCTTTCTGATCGTTCCTTTTTTGTCACTCATGCTAATGACATCTCTTCTCCTGTCCCACTTAGGGTGGGGGTGCCTCAAAGCTTGGTCCTTGGCCTCCTCCTGTTCTCCCTGTACACTCTTTCATTGAGTGATGTTATCAACTTATTTGGTCTTCAGTATCACTTGTATGCAGATGATACCCAAATTTATTCTGTGTTATCAATTGACAATCAGATTCAGATCTCTAAATGTCTCTTGGCAATCTACTTTTGGATGGTCCAGCACCAGCTCATATCAAATCCCACTAAAACAAAATTGATTATTTTTCCACTCAAACCTGGTCCTAGTCCTAATTTTTCAATTCTAGTTGACAATGTGATGATCAACCCTGTAAAATTGTAAGTTGTCTTGGGGTGGCTTTTGACTCGGCTCTTTCCTTCTCTAAACACATCTCTTCCACTGCTAAAACCTGTCAATTTTTCCTTCACAACATTGCCAAGATCTGCCCCTTTCTCTCTCAGGCTACTGCTAACACCCTCATGCATGCTCTCATAGTATCCCGCATGGACTACTGTAATGTTCTTCTATCTGGCCTTCCAGTTTCCCACCTCTCCTTACTCCATTCTACTCTAAATTTTGCTTCAAGAATTCTCTCCCTCTTTCCACAGAAGGGACAGTCTTCCTTCCAACCACTCTCTGTATCATGGCTCCCTGTAAGAAAATGAAGCATTTATAGTGTTCTCCTTTTGACATTTAAGACACTTCACTCTGTTGCCCCTCCCTACATTACCTCACTTGTATGCCTGTACATTCCTCAATCTCAACTGCACTCCTCTCAAAGCAATCAGATTTGCACACCAATTCTGCCCTTTCTTGGTGTTAGGAATACTTACCGGCGTTCGTTCCAGTGCCGCGTTCCTCTGGCGCACGCATCCTACGCTGCCGACACTTTAAACTCGCAGTCACATAACGCGGCCGCAGTGATGTTACGGAGGCGCGTGCCTGGTGCACTCAGAGGCACACCTGCCTCTCTGCCTATATAAGGCAGACGCGCTCCAGACCTGGCGCCTCAATATAAAAAACCCTACTTTGGTTCCTAGGCTTTCCCAAGTTTTGTTTTGTTGAACTGTCAGTTTTCTTAAAGTTATAGTCCTAGTGTGCTCCCTGCCACTGCCAGTGTCCTGTACCCAGTCTCGATGGAGCCTTTCTATTTCGTCCTGTTGAACTACCTCAGTACAGCTACCTTGGGTGTTGCGACCTGGGTACTCTTGGCGGCCAAGTCCAGTACCTCCTTACGGAGGTTAAAGGTGAAGACCGGAGAGTACCTTAGACTCTGCGCCCTGGGGTTAGCTAGTGTTAAGTACTCTGTGGTTCATACTAGCAGTCTCCTTCTCCGCATACTTCACAGTACTGAACCGTTACATTGGGTTTACTAATCACAATGACTTGATGATTTCCTATACCTTCAAGATGTGGGATTTCCATTGGAGAATGCAAACTAGGGACGTAGGCTGATGGTTCTTTTCTCAAAGAAAGGAAACAGGAATTTTCCTGAATTCAGTTTCTTGAAAATGATACCAAATAACTTACAGACCTATAGTATCAAAAGTGTGTCATTTGCATTTTCCCTAACAGTCCCATAACCTTTTCAGTGTGAGTTGTTTTTTATTTCCCCATATTTATAAGCACAAATAAAATATTTGTATTTTGATAATGTTGTCAGTTGATCCAAGATGATTATGTGTTGGTAACAGGAACATGTTTAATGTACCCTCATGTGTTAATTTCCCTAGCGCACTTTTTTTTCATTTGGTAAAAAAAAGAAAAACTAATACTGATTTTATATATGATCCATAATTTACACCCAGATTCCAATATTGTTTCTTACAGCTCGTAGACTTCCGTGAAGTGGTCTCACGCATGCTTGGCCTGAATGTTAATGCTTTGGCACTCCCAGACTATGAAATAATTAAGCGTCTTGAAGGTCTTATCCACACCCATCACCATCATGTTGTTTCCTGTGCCTAAAATCAGATTGTATATGAATAAAAATACACTTACTGTTCTGTTAGATATGTTTTGTTTTAATGTATAGTTCATTTACATTTCTATTTAAATTATTTCGCTCCTTGAAAATACCATGTATTGTTTAAAAGCTAAGAATATATTATCTTTGAAAAAAGTGCCATATTTTCCTCTACTCAAAATTTTCAATTATTAATGCATGTGTGTGTATTTTCATGTCAGATATTAACAGAGGAAAAAATATTTACCAGTTCCTGGCAGATATTATACCCTCTGGCTTATCTCATATATGAAACAGTAGGTCCATGGTTTTGATGCTAAATACAAAAGCAAACTTCTTCTGTAAATCTTGGGTCTAGTCCCCAGTCCTTTCTACCTAAACACTTACTGTATGTACAAAGTCACAGCCAGTTACTTAAACCTAACTATCCCCTTCTGTTTACACATAGTCTTCATACCCTATATGTGGGATTGGGTGCTGGCTCATTCATACTGCAACTGTGTTACTCATTGTGGCCTTCTAAGGTCCTAGAGTTTACAGCAGTTTCAGCCTTGAGGGATCAGAGAATAATCTACAGTTGAGTGAAATATGGTTTGCAGATTAATGTGTATTACTTGTGCATTTGTGCATCAGTGAAGATATTTCCAAAAAAATCATGGTACTAGTTTCCAAAGGTTTAAGAGCAATGGACTGACTACATAACTACACTAATTTCCAAAAACTGAAAGATGCATGCCACATTCTGATATTGCACATGAATCATGTTTGCCTTTTTTGCTAAAAGTTTTGATTTTATTTGACATGAAAGAGGGTTCTTGCATTTCTTGTACCTACAGGTTAAAGTGTACCTGTCACCTCAAAACTCTAATACTAATTTAGGTTCTACTAATGAAAAAACATTTTTGTAAATATATACCTGTATGTATTAAAGGAAATGTACCCTTATGCAGCCTTTCTTTCTGTCATCTTCTCTGTTAGCCTGCCTTTTCTTTCCCAAGTCAGGTTGGCAGAGCTAAATGATTAACATTATAGCTCCTCCAATCAAATCCCTGCTAGATCATGATTTAAGGGATCTGATTGGAGGAGCTATAATATCAATCATCATTTAGCCCCTCCCAACCCTACTCAGGAAAGAAAAGAGAGGCTGACAGGGAAGATGGCAGAGAGAAACGCTGTATAAAGGTACATTTTTTTTTTAAATTACATATATATTACAAAAAAACATTTATTTCATAAATTGAACCTAAATTAGTGTTAGTTTTCAGGTGACAGGTGTACTTTAAGCAGAAAACAGGTCTGGAATGAGTAAAATAAATATCCAACAGCAGAGGTGGGCAAACGTTTAAACCATCAGGCCGCATTAATGGCCCGATGGCTTCAGAAGGCCGGGAGGGGGGGGGGGCCATGCCTAACGTGCTGACCCCCTGTGGTGCTAGGCCTTCCCCCCATTTTAATATTCTCCCATGGGCCGGTTGCCCTCCCCTGTCCTACAGGATAGGCTTTGACCTTGTTTTGCCAGGATCTAGTAATAAATATGACATCTCTACAGAAATATAGTTAACTGCATAGATTCATAATTTCAGATTAAGTATGATGATTGTTTGTTAAATAAGGAACATATAATAAGCAATGCATAATGTTATTTAAAAATATTGTAATAGAAAAAATATGCATTTGTAATTTGTAATATATGTTTTAAAAAGAAATAAAGTTATTTTTCTTTATGTTGCTTTATAATGCATGGCCTTTGACTGTTATGCTAGCACAGTGATTGGCAAACTTTCAACAGGAGGGAGCCATTTTGCTCCCTCCTCCCTCAGTGAATAATTTCCGTGGAGCTGCAAAGGAGGAGGAGTGCACTCTCCCGATCACATGACCTACCAACGTTCAATCAGAAAAAGCGTTGGAGGTCATTTGCAGGTCTATGGAGATGCAGGGTGGGGCTACACAGATGAGCTGCGACGAGCCACAACATGGCAGCTGAAGAGCCGCATGTGGCTCGCGACCCACACTTTGCCCACCACTGTGCTATCAGATTGCACAGTTATGTTCAACATGATAGAAAGTCTTGGACAGCATAGTATAGTATGGTATATTTCACTGCTGAAATCTCTAGATACCCATAATTCACAGCAGAGACCAATATCAGTTACATAAGTGTACCTTTTTAGCAAGATTTCAGAGTATGAGTTGGCCAACTGCAAAGAGAAGCAACCAGAGGAAGCATTAGCAGCAGGCACTGCAACTGAGAAAAAGGGAAAACGTTTCAAAAGTCTTTTTAAAAAAGCGAGTGTGTGTTTTTATCTCTGGGAGCTTTTTCTTTTGTTTTCTTTCTGTGGGAGCTTGCTAGTGTGCTTATTTAGTGTGACTTGAGATTCATGGACTTGAGATGCAGGGAATGTTAGAAGGGAGTGATTTGTATCATTTGCTCATTTAATTGTTTTTACCTGTTGGAGTTTGGGCTGAACATAACTGTATAAACTGTATTCTACCTTGTTTGACAGGACCTATGAGTCTCCCATTTATAATGTGCTCCATACTTAACAATGCAGTCCAGTGTACAGCTTATACAATGTATGCACTTCTTAAATAGCAGTTTGAGAGTGCATACTGTTGTGCAAAATGTGCACACCTTGCTCATTTGGAAGCCCAGATCTTGTATCTAAATGAGCAACTTGAACCACTGAGAAACATTGATAACCTGCAATGGAGTTTGCCACTCACTGAGCAAGCACTCACTAGGGAAAGAGGGGAGTGGGATTGGAAGCATAGAGGGGCAGGATAATGAGGCAACTAGCTGGGTAACAGTTAGAAGGTGGGTCAGAGGGAAAAGTGCAAGGGAGGCTAGTCCTGATATGACAATTAATGAAATCCTCACTCACTTTTTCACTCTGCAGCACTTGTTATCTCTCTGTAAAATATTCTTCCTTCCTGTTGATTATGAGGCCATGCCCCCTCACCTCTCACATTCTCTGCCTTAAAAACCAACACTGTCTGGTCAGAATTCATTGCTGCAGGACTTGTGCAGTGAAATGAAAGTATCAGATTACTAAACATGCACTAGCAGAATGAGTCATTGTGTGACCTCATTAGGGGGAGGTGACTTCTGGACACTATACAGGAAATGCAACTCCATACAAATGCTGAGGAGAAAGGCTGTTGGATTAAGAGGTGATAACTCAAAAACACAAAATGGTTTTTTACTTTTCAATGTTTAAGTTTATGTTTCTACATTATTTAATATGTATGTATAGTTTGGTCAATAACTTTACTTATACTTTAAATTTGTCTCTAAATTTTGGAACAAAAACAAAAAGATAGAAAAAAATCATATGTAAATACTGGCCAATATTCTCTTTACTGATCCAAAGGTAGGCAGATTATTTGCCTTTACCCCCATGTTCTGCTATAAGTGTGGTAAAACTTTAGGCAACATACTCAATCCTAGTGAAGTGAAAGGTAAAATTCTAGGATTTGGTAGAAGCAGTAAAAAACATGGTATGTTTCCATGTTTACACTACGTTTGCTGCTCTACCATTATTAATTGAAATAGTTTTACACAAGCCAGTCATTAGTGTACAGAAGGACACAGTATATGTAATTGATGACATTATTACACAAGCCAGTTATTAGTGTACAGAACATTATTACACAAGCGAGTCATTAGTGTTCAGAAGGACACAGTATATGCAATTGATTACATTATTCCACAAACCAGTATAAAAAGGACACAAAATCAGAGCAGCTAATAGTTTTCACACCATTGTAGGGAGATTTATTAGAAGAGCCTTCCAGGTCTACCCATATCACATTTTATTTATATAGATGTGGAAAGTAGTAAAGCATTGTTGTTCATTGAGGGGAATCACTGCAAATCTTGACTTGCAGAGGGGTGGCAAAAAGTACTGGTCCAGTCCTTCTGACCTCGAAATTAGAAATATGCATAACCTAGGTGTGGCCTGTATCATCTGTATTCGAATGCTTCCTTACATTTCCTGTGGATTTTATAGAACTGCCAGAACATAACATACTCTCTGTGCAGCCCGGTATCCAGTAATGGGCAGAATCTTGTTTAGGCTGTGGTTTAAGGAATTGCTTCAGCCTGTGCAGCTAAGTCCAGAGTGTGGAGACCAGTGGCGCTTGCACAAGGGTATCACTATATGTGAGGTTTGTTTACACAAGTTATTAAAGGCACTTCACAGGTAATAAAACACAGCTTCGGAACGCTTTGGAAAATATTTGTCAAAGCCTGTATTTTAGTTGTGTGCTAAATGTACTTGCATGTTTGCTTTTGTGATGCTTGCCAACAGATGCATTAGAATTCAGTAAACATGGATTGAATAATTCTAATAAACTTGTTAGGATCACAAATGATTTGCTTCATTCAGTACAATTGTCCAGATCTAGGGCTGAGTGAAACATTTTTGATTTTGGTAAATCTAAACCATTGAAATGAATCCATGTAAAATGCAAATCCATGTGAATCAGATGGAATCAATTTAACAGGGACTATCTCTGCAGGAACCCAGAATGTGATAAGAGAAAGAATTATCTTTGTTGAAAAGGTTTTGGCAAACTATTCTAGAACTGATGGGTAACGTTAGTGGGTGGGTTCATGCCTCATTTTGAACTTACCCACTATCTAAATTCCCTTCATGAACCACAGCAATATTACTTTTCACTTGGTTGTCATATTTTTTGATGATGTACCATCTATGCTAGCATGTTGTACTCCTAGAAACCTGTGCAGGCAGTGGAGGAAGGAAGTGTGGGAAAAGCCAAACACCCATGGTCATCTATAGATCTCAAAAATCTATAGTATGACATAGTCAGTCAAACAGTAGTGATGCATAGTGATATGTATTCAAGCAAGTGAAGTGACATAATCTTTACAATGTCACTTTAACTTTATCAAGTGAATATAAGCCCCATACTTCACCACTTTGATCTGGTGAAGTCAAACTGACAAATTCAGAGCAATGCAGCTTTCCTTTTTTGCCAATTTGATGCTTGGTAAATAGGCAAAATTCACCTGCAAGCAAAATGATGCAAAGTATTACAGAGTTTGAGAAATAAGCAGTGTTGGGGGAGTGGCGCATTCATGTGAATTGTTTATGATTGTTTGGACTTTTATAAATAAGCCCCTTTAAAGGGCTTGTATCCTTTCCTGAAATGGTTTATTACAGTTGTGCATCATTTTAATTACCTTCAATAGTTTGATTAAATGATGTCCATAAGTAACAAATCTAGAATGTACCTGAAATATATGAACTGGGCTACTACAAACATCCTTTCTCAAACAGCCTAGTATTTGTTTGCCACCTCAAACACCCTTGGGTCATTGGTCTTGTAGTTTCAAGGAATTTAAATCTAATCTAAATCTGAGATTTTTTTTGTTGGTGCTCGCAATTTTACAGTTCAGTCATTGTGCTGCTTTTGGATTTCTAATCTTATGTTTATTATTTCATGTTTTGTCACCTTACATTTAACAAGCATCTAAACATGTTTTCAGTCTATCTAAACCGTCTTATAAATGACATTCCTCTCTAGAGCATCAACTTTTTTTTGCAATTTGTTGTAACATCTGCAAAAAGACACACCAAACCACTCAAGGGCCACACAGGACCCAGTCAAAGTTCTTCATTTTAACTGTTATTCCATTTAGCATACACTGTTAAATACATCACTTCATTTTCTGTCCTTCAGCCAACGTTGCATCCAGTCCACTGCCATTTAGTTAAACTCTATCAGCTTAATATGCTACATAGTGTCAAATCTTTATACATATATGCATATATACACAATATAAACTACTCCCTCTTGATCACCAGTATACCATTGGTATATCAGCTTGTTTGGAGAGTTCCAGCAATAATTTTGTTCTAAATTTTTTGTGCCTGTAGTGATATTTTGTTGTCTGTGAATTGTGCCTTAGTAAAAACACAGACCTTGACCAATACAATATTTTCCTGACAAACAATTTTTCAACACTTGGAAACATTCTAAAGTACACAACTTTGCTCTGCTTCAAGCATAAGTGGTAAATGTGATGATGATTGCTGGATTCTGATCAAAGCACAGTGTAAAGTCTCTCACACTTGAATTCAGTGCTTTCCTTTTGTTGTCCTTTATTACTCATCAGCCAGATACAGCTACAAAACTCAATGAATCTACAGTAGAGGCATCTGCTCTTAATCCTGCCTGTGAATCTGCAGTGATCGTAGATCCTGCTGTTGCTGATTGTCCTGCCAATGTACCTCCTTACCTAGTTACAGTATGCTAGTATTCAAAGTGCCTTCTTTATCTTTCCCCTTATTGAATTGTTGCCAAAGAGAACCTTCGGCTAAAGGACTGTTTGCTCCTAAAATGGACATTGACAGGGATATAGTCTGTTTCAGTTCTTTTGATACCTTGTTAAGGATAACACTATTTACTGAAACTTTTAAAAGGACTCACATTTATAATTCTGAACATGTCCTTTCTTATGTTAATTCATGTCCATTGCCTCCTGTACATATATATGCACTATAGCAAACCCAGAGCCTGTTACACCTCTGGAAGCATTGAGGTGTACTGGAAACTGGAACAAGTGCAGGAAGGTACACTGCTGGAGGCACTAGGGTGTATTTAGGCAAAATACATGTAAAACACACAGGAACATAGAGGTACATCTCTAGAAAGCTAAGGTGTACAAACATGAAGGACTCAGAAGACTTGAAAACACATATTGAACATAGGGGTAAGGGTGAATCCTCTATACCACAGCAGGAGTTTGCACTGGTTAACACTGAAGTGAGGAGTCTAAGGAGGGACAGGTCTTCACCCTGAAACCCCTGCAAGAGGGGTATGGCCTTTGCGGCAGACACTTCCCAGGTTGCGACTCTCAGAGTAACATCATACTGGTGGCAGCTGGATAGACTCTACATGAAAACTCTGGCGGAGATTTGGAGCAAAAGGTCTGTAACATAGAGAGATTTATAGCAGAGCAGCATAAGCAGACAGTCACTCACAGCAATCCTGGGCACACACTGAACTGTAACACATAGCACCCTGTACAAGCAGCTAAACACAGGAAAAGGGACAGAAGCTGCTAGAGAGTAGCTATGGAGGGGAGACGCTGCAAACACACTGGTGCTGTACTAACCAGAAGCTGAAGATGCAAGCTGTGAAGCAACTCACTGAAGAAATGTAACTCACAGGATCACAGGATCACATGAAGCATAGCATAATGTTTAAACACTGCAAGATATCGGTAGACACAAGAACTGAAGAACTACAACTCAGAGGATCACATGAAGTGTAGCATACCTTTAAGAATGGAGCAGTGAACCAAGCATATAGCGCAGTTAGTCAGAAGCAGTACTGGAAACAGACCTGAAGATATTCCTTGAAGATATGAAACACTGGGCTGCAGAGCTGACACTCAGAAGACTGAAGACATGCTGCTGAAGAAGCTGAAACAGAGACTTGAAACTCTGGATACATAAAACAGTTTCCAAAATGCCAAACAGAAAACTTCCTACTTGCTTGAAGAGAATTACTGAATAATGACCGAGCCCTGCTTCTAGCAGTGCTCAGCCTTTTGAATCTGCCACCGCTGATGTTATCCGTGATGTCAGCAGCTCCAGCTATGAATGCTGGGAAGAGCTGAGTCTCAGCAAGCACACCTTATAGCACAGCTCATTACAGTCAGTACTTGCAAGAAATGAATCGCTCGGACAGTTTTTAAGATGAAGAATGTGTTTTGAAACTTGTGGATCCAGCCAAAAATTACCTTAGTCAATTAGCATAAGGCATCAAAGAGGTTGTCAGCATTCCAATAATTAGGTTTATGGAAGAAAAGTGTTCATTTTTTTAGCTCTTTGAAGGTTTTTTATGCTTTATAGACATTTAAAACATTTCTCAAAAATGATTTTCTGCCACCAAATCCCATTTCATTTAACTATGGGTCTAATTTCCTAGTCTTAAAATGGCGGTTGCCAATTGTCATCATTTCATTGCCTATTTTTTGTCTGTAAGTAAGCAATGATAAGCACTAGCGTGAATACATGTGAAGGGAAAAGTGATGTAATGAAAACTGATGTTTCCAAACCTATGTAGTGAGCAATGAACCTTGGGCCTACAGCCTGGCTCTTTGTTCCATGTTAACACTTGCTTTTCACATGCTTAAACTGTACCACAGAAACAACTCGACATAATGATAAATTGTATTATTTTCAAGGGAAAATCAATTTAGAAACATTCACCTTGATGCTAAAAACACATTTACACATATTCTTGTAATATTTATAGAATAAATATAATTTATATATGATTTAAAGTTATATTACATTTTAAAATACATTAAATAAATTACAAAAAAACAAACTAATTTTATAGCTCATTTAGTAAATGAAATGGAAAGTTTTTGCCAAAACTGCTTTGCATTTATGTGTGTCCAAACTTGTAGCCGAACCTTTCAGACCACTTGGCGGCACCGCATAATGTTGTTTAAACGATTGACAGGTCACACTGACCTAGGACACTTGTTTAATAACAGTGGGAGTCAGAGGGGAGAGGTTTGTATGGTGGGGACAAATCATGGAATATATCCCTTTGGAACCTTGTCACCTACAGATGAAGATCAGTTCTATTTGATCATAATCTGCGTATTCATTTAATGAAATAATTATGGACGTCTGGGATGTTCATAGGTTAAAATCCCAGCTCTTTTAATGTGATACGAAAGGACATTGACATGTTTGTTCACTGAATATGTTGTTAAAGCGTTTCGTTTAAATGTTGACAAGGTAAACATAACCTTTCTTTATTTCAACAGAACCCCATGTCTGCTTCAGAGCAATCAAAAATTAAATATAGACTTCGTATATATAGCTTGTGGACACAAATTTAAGAGAGATTAACATTTAAGTTAATTGAGCCTTCAAAGAGGGCCACTAACTAGAGGATTCTTTTAACAAATAAACAGCATCCCCCCCCCATGCTGCAATCACATAGATTTTTGGGGTTGTCTGGCTAATTCCAGCTGTCTGCAGAATTTTAATTTGATTAAAGTCTACGTTAATCTGAAAGGTTCTTAGCTTAGCTCCTTCTCCAAATCATGGTGCGTATGGGGGTACTGGGGAGTCAAGTGCTCCCCTGTAGCAGGGAGGTATTTGTGTCAAGGGGTCTTACTAGAGTTCTGAGTAATACAAATCAGGGGAGAGAAGTTCCAGTTCTACTTTAAGTATTTTCATGGAAGTAATATACTTAAACTTTGAAGGATCAGTGAGGACATACCAAAAGACTGCCATCATGACATTACTTGCCACTGAGAGTTCAGAAAACCAAAAACATATTTGCTCATTGTGATCATTCATTGTCGGTTGTAAAGCAGATGCCAATCACAAGGACTAAGACATAAAAGCACCTAGACTGTTAATTAGAGAATGATTATTTCCTGGACTTTTCAAGCCATGTTTCAACATGGATGCAGCAAAGGTCAATATAGATGCCTATAAGTTTATTTGATGGCCCTAAGAGTGGATTGTTTCAGATATAAACTTATTAATAGCAGTGCTTTTTTTATG
>WMED01002691.1:0-23675 GCA_019650415.1 Pipa parva
TATATATATACACAGTATATATAATCACCCATGCAGATGCTTTTCTTTTTCAGTAGTTTTTTTAATGTCATGTCTCCAGGCACAGATGACACACACATTCTCGAAATGTCACAAGATATTATGTAAACATATTTCCTTAGACAGAATAAGGTGGAATCATGCTTAGGTGAATTTTCTTAGATCAATTGACTATTGTCTTTACAGATTAATAATATGACATATCACAGAAGAAAAATATTTCTAACAATATATCTTTTTATTTTAGTGTATTATAGTGCACAAGTTTTTTTTTTATATTGTAATGAATATTTTTGTACATGAGCAGTAATGTACAGGGTTGCTGATGTCAAATAGCAAAGAAATTGGATTATATAATTATAAACTTCACTCTGCATCTATATGGTGAATATGGTGCATGGTTATTGCAGTAGTAAATATATTATACGGAGACTCATCATTCACTGATTCAAACCACTTATCTCATTTTGACTCTTTTATTTCACTATAATGCTAGTCCTGAAATTATAATACCCTTGTAGTGACTTTGAAACATAAAACACTGACAGTAATTTGTCAGAAAGGAATAGTAATATTTTAATTCTAAGTAGGTCATACAGTATTAATCTTAGTTTTTTACTAGAAATAAGGCTTTAAACTAAGAAATTGCATTTGAAGAAGGCTGTTTCAATGTTAAAGAATCCTTTTTTGTAATATTCAGAGATAAATATATTTAACTATAATATTTACTTTACATAGTAGTAATACTAACCCAAAATGTGACCTCTAAGATTCATTGGGAAGAAGTAGCCCTTGTCTCTTTTTTGTGCTCCTCGCCCATTTTAGATACTATGTGGTAAATGTATCAAATGGTGTTATCGTGTTGGTAAAATTAGACGCTAAATAATAACAGCCATTAAAAATGTGTGAAATGATAACATGTGTTGCATTGTTGCATCTGTTTTATAATAATCAGTCATTAATCTAAAATCCCATTTAGACTGTAAGCTCTACGGGGCAGGGACCTCCAACCTTTTGTGTCAACCACAACCTGACACTTAGGGGTTATTCACTAAAGTCCGAATTGTTGCGTATAGGTGTGAATTCGACAGATAAAGACAGTCGCAATAGGCCGCAGTTGCATCTTTAGAATGAAAAATTGTCACACTTGTGACTTTATTATGGGAAAATTGTCGCAATCTGAACATTAAAAAATTGCCGCGACTTTACAATGGGGAAATTGTCATGGATTTGCTATAGGAATCCGTTCTTTGCGAATTTGACAGTGGAATTCACACCTTAGTGAATAACCCCCACAAAGTGAAGTATCGTTGTGATATTATACTTGAATTGTTTAATGCACTATTCCCATGTTATGTATTATATTTGTATTGCTAAACTGTACAGTGCTGCATAAATTTGTGACGCTTTATAAATAAAATTATACAAACATACAAAAGGAAAGGACAAAAATGGTAATTGATAATAAAAGGACTCATAATGGAAATTGAGGACATTTTTTAAACAAACGCATAATTCCTTCTCTAACACCAGGGTTTAGGCAGGCGTTAATTTTACTGCTTCCAAAAGGTCTTCATTTCATTCTAAGCTTCATACATCAAGTGCACCTGGTCTTAAACACTGATTTTCACAAAAATAAAGAAACAGGCACAGCTGGTGCAAAATGGATGTAAAGTGAATGATAAATTGCTAATAAAGGAACACAAATTGCTAATAAGCATTTTGTGTCCATTTTATGGACATTGCACTTGCAGTTTCATATATTTCCTTTTTGCTTTAGTACACTAACATGGATTATAAAATATGTTGTAGCATTTAATTTTGTTTGTAGCTCATTATTTTCTCATGATATGCAATGAATATTCTAGAAGCTGCTGTGTACCATGTTTTATGTTAAGCAACTTGTTTCATTAAAGGCATACATTCCCTGAAATTTTTACTAGTCTATTTGTGTCCAAACATGGATACTTGTGATATATGATTAATTACAGAGATAGTACTATTTGTATAAAAGGACCAAACTAAATTTGGTGGCAGTGCATCTTAACAAAAACTGAAATACAAACACTAAAGATAAATGGTAGGAATACCAGAACTGTCCTTCTGATCAAAAATGTGTTTTAACCAACTAAACCATTCTAACCAACCATCTCAGGTGTGAACATACATTAGGCATATTGACCAACTTCAATGGGTGCTGATAAAGTTCCATCCTTACTCGAAAAGCAATAATATGCACATACAATATATATATATATATATATATATATATATATATATATATATATATAGAACCATCAAGACGATGCCACCCAATATACATGAAAACTAGTATTAACTGCTTGATAAAATAGTTAATTCACAAACAAACCCTTAAAACATAAACATGGCCATTCAACATAACCTATACCTGGCCTTACAGTTACAGGGATACAGCATCCATCCACAAGCAAAAGGACAAAAGGCCATACAGACCTTATTTAAGGGTATGTAAACTCTGTATATAAAGAAAGCTCCATTTACCTATTGTCAAGCAGGAAATTGATTGTGAAACTCCTGACTCATCCCTTAACTCAATAGAGCTCAATATCCCCCTGTAGCTGCACTGTCTCTGTAAACAGCTTCCATCTATGGGCAGTGTAAGGTTAAAGACACACCATCTCCTCTCCCTGGCTTTTCTCCCCACAGCTGCACAGGACAGTTGGACAGGTCTTATCTGTGCATACTCAGGGCTATAAACATGCTTTTTAGATAGGAGAGGGGTAAGAGTTTACCACTCAAGAACGCCTGTCTGTGATGTCACTCAGGGGTGGGGATTATTGGTACTGGACAGGAAGAGTCTGTACGTAGAATGACTGGGGGAGCAGGGCTGTTTAAACAAGTACTACTGATCCAAAAATCATTTATACATTTTAATGTTTAAGTTGGCTTTCTATAAGTATACATGTCAGATATAAATAATGTTTTTATCCAAACTTTCCATACCCTTTAAGCTTCCAATCCCCTGTGGCTTAAAATAATGTAGTATGTACAAGCGGTACAGATGGAATCATAGATATATAGCATGTCAGGGAATCCTGTAAGAATAATCCTAGAATATTTTTAAAATATAAGGGGAATACAAAAACTATAGCTTGAAAATATAAAACTACCTCTAGTGTTGAGCGATGATGGCAATAATCGTCATCGGATCGATTATCGATTTTTGAAATCATCGAATGGATAATCGTTAGCCGATGACGATTATTGCCAATAACGATTATGACTATTTAAATCATAGCCAGCAAGAATGCAGCTACAATTTAGAACCCAATTATTTCCCTATGGAAGTAATTAGGTATAACCTCCTGCTCTAAACCCACTTACAGTGAAAAGCATTCCTTAGCAATAGACCATGCCTCAGTCTTAAACTTCTTAGTCAGTCACTGCACCAAAACAAAATCACATGAAGGGGCTAGGCTGCTGAGAAAAGATAATTGTGTGGCTTTGTGTGGTTATTCTGTTGTTACAGATGTCTACTGCACTCAGGGACATCCTATTGAATGTCCCTGCAACAATAACCAGCAAAAGTGCAAGGCTTGGTTATGGCTTTAAACCCAATTATCTCCCTATGGAAGTAATTAGGTAAGCCCAGCTCTAAATTAGATCTTAGCCAAAAGGCCAAGAACTAAACCCACTTACAGTGATAATCACTAGAGGGAGCAGAGGCTGCTTTTCTGGCTCCTAAAAACTCAGTTTTCATTTCAGTTCTTTACTGAAAGTTGCCATTTTGTATGTGTTGATTAAATTAACATAACTGGACCCCATTGAATTCTATAGAATTTTTAGATAATACAGATTAATAAAGTGCCCTGAAATCCCAATTTTAAAGCTAAATATAATACCTATTGACCAACATTTACATTTTTTTGTTAGCACATACTGTAGTATGTGGAGCATTTTCATTTTTTAGTGTTACTGTTCTTTTAAATGCTGTTTTACAAACATTGACACTTTCCTTTTATGCCGCCTTTTCTTTATATTTCTATGTTAAGTGGGCCTTAAAAGGACCAGCTGTCAACTATATTATCACTAAGGCTGAGAACAGTTCATCTGTGAAAATAATGTAATATGCAATATGATTGTAATTATAGTAACCACTTACACTGGGAATTTCAATGGAGTCATAAGACCTAACCTTTTCAGATCATGTCAGGTATGCAAAATCAATTATGAGGACTATTAATTAAGCTCCTGAATGCCTTTGTTGCCATGGTTGTAAAGCATGACTTAATTGATTGATATTTTAATAAATATTACTTTTATTTATTTTTGTTGACATTTACATTCAGAAAATTAAATAACACATGAATGAAGCGATACACTTAACATGACCCTGCATCTAATTAACAGACAAGTGCCCTGTCAAAAGAACAGAAATGTTTTTAAAGCCAATATTTCTGCAATAAAATAACCATTGTAGAAACAATATGACCAAATTACTAATACTGTACCCTTGAGCCCACTGGTGTTTGGTGTAGTGACAGTTTATTTCTGTAACAATATTGAATAAATCTGCAGAGGATAAAAAAATTCTTCCAAAGTAATACTAAAGACTTTGTTAGTTTAGGTAAGTTAACATATGCATTTTGATGTCACCATAAAACTTGATTTATATAGAATTTAAAATCAAGGAGACAGGGTATGCTTGCTGCAAATACTAAACGAATGGGGGGAAAAAAATCATTTTTTGTTTAAATTTCAGAGATGAAAAGATTTTGATTTATCTTGGCCTTTGTTTTTGCAAATAAATATTCTTGAAGGCAAACAAGGCTGCTGTGTCCTCAATAAGATTTGCTTCGTACATCAAGAACATAATGTGCAAGAACTAAAAATGACCAACATCACACCTCGGCATGTTCTTTCACACTGAGAAAATTAAAGGTTCAAAGACAGTGATGTCTTTCTTTTGTTTAAAAAAAACCCCCAGAAAATATTTACAGCACAGCATGTCAGGTAAAAGTAGAAATTAGATATTTTTGGGGGAGGAAAGCAAGCATAATGTGTATTCCTAAAATACCCTAACAGTTGAATCACTAAATTATCATTCATTTTTATCAATTTAGATCTGACTTGTAAAAGGAATTCTATGAGGAAGAAAATTGTTGAAGATATTTAGCTTTGTTAAAAATGGAGATTGGTCAAAATGAAGGTTGGAACTATGGACATAAAGGTTGGGACTGAACATACAGTAAGTTCAGCCATATTGTGTTAATTAATGCTAACATGGGGTTAACAGGAAATTTATTAAACTCAGAAAAGTTTGTTTTTGCTTTTCCAAGTTTAATTGGACGAACGCCTGGAAGTTTCTCGCGGTAAGCATCACGAGACTAGTTTTGATCGATACTTACCGAGGGAAGCTTTTTCCTTTGAATATATCCATAGAAAGGGTAGCTCTACTTACCATTAGTGCTCAGTTGGAAACAGCCCTAACCACTTCCCTAATCTTAAGTCTGACTTTACTAAGAACAATAGTTTATCCTAACAACATAGAATGTACCAAAAATCCCAGCATATATTATATTTAAACATTAATCTTGTGAATCTGAAATATAGTGATTTCCACCTATATAATGTATTAACTAATCAAAGAAAGTACTAATATACATAACCAATTATACTGATATATTTTAACAAAGTGGTTTACATGTTTTTGTATTGCATATAAATGAACATAACTTCATTCTGTAACACACACAATAACTGAGAGAAATTTTAAATACTGAACTTGGTGTCAGTGTGAGTTTTTTTATATACTTCTGTAGAAGTTATCATTACTAAGGTTATATAAATTTGGATACTGTTATCTATAGCATACAGGAGATTTTCCTGAACCAAAAATTCCTGTATCAGAATGGTGGCTTGACCCAAATATCTTAACACATTGAGTGGTTTTCTGAGGTGTGGATGTACCCGACCAGGCCACAGAAAACAACAGCATAATAAGGTAAGCATGCTCTTACAATATTTCTCATGCCTGCTTGTCTCATCTGTGAACCTGTTCCGCTCTTTGGGCAAAATTTACTAAGGGCGAAACGATCGCCTGAAGTTAATTTCTGTTCGCATGTGCGGTATTTTTACCGCATGTTTCTGTTTCTTATATTATAGTGCCTTTTTTTTTGTTTTGGTTAATTTGAAGAGGAGTTGTGTGCATGCCTCTGGTTTTGTTTTTAGTTAATTTGAAGAGGAGTTGTGTGCATGCCTCTGTTTTTGTTTTTAGTTAATTTGGAGAGGAACTGTGTATCAGAAACATTAAAGTGGTCATACTGTTTTGATTAACTCTTCTGGTTAGTGGGTACTGGTATTAGTAAGAAACCTCTGGGAGAGTCTGAGGGATGTGTGGCAAAAAATGTGCAGCTTTTGTTGTCATGAAAATGACTGGTAGGAAATGAACCATGAAGCAATTTGATCTAATATGTAAAATAACCCCACCGAGTGTGGCCTTTTCAGAGTGAAAAAATAGAGTGAGTTTTATAGGGACAGTAAATCCTTGATTGCTAAGAACAGGCTTGGAAACATTGTATAAGAATGGATCAGAATTAGTAGATATATTGATAGTGTCCCGCATGTTGAAAATATGGTTACTGGAATGTATATATACCAAGACTTGCCATATGGTAGAAATCCTCATCCTTAGAATGAGGAGGAAATGCAAGGTGCAGGTCTAGTAAAGGTGTTGAGAGGTTTATGGGAACGAGAAGCAGGGAAAGGCAACAAAAGCAGTCCTGAAGCCCCGACAGTGACCAAGATAGAACCCACTGAAGCTGTACCTGCAGTCTTACATGGTGTGGCTTTTATTACAACAATAAAGAGTGGATTGTCAAAAATGGTTATGAGGATGTTACTACACAATGGATTAGGGATTAGAGTAAGTTTTGAAAAAGATAGGGTCCCAGATTCTATTATGTAGGGCTACCCAATGATAAAGATCTGAACCTTAATGATGAGGAAAGAAGAATAGGTGCAAGAATGTTAGAGAAAGAAGGAGAATGAGAAAGCAAAGAACAGACTGAAGCCATCTCGTCTTTAGCTTATTTATGCAGAAGTGTCCTAGATTAAAAAGGTGAATTTATTACCCAGTCTAAAGAAAATTGTGTGGGTAAAAAAATGCTTGTAAAAAAAGTAAAATCTTGTATGTAATTACTTTCATTGGTTCTGTATGTTCTGTTCAATGTTAAGTAACTTGTATCAGAAATAGAATTGGATGTGGTCTGTGGGTACCGAGTGTCTAGTAAATAAGCGCTGTTACTGGGCATGATATTTGTTCAAATCCATATGTCCCTTTAGCAGATATCAAACTGTAAGGTTCTGTATATAAACTAACTTCTATGCATTGACAGAAAGTAAGCATACTCCATATACACCTTAAGCATATTGCTAGACTACCCTTGTTTAAGTGGGACAGGGAGAAATCCCCACTTACTTCCAAGGCTGTTTTGTCTTTATATGTACAGAGTCCATTATTATGTTGGGTTTGTCTGACTGTTTGTAATATTAGGTTGTCTCACCAGTCTATTGCTGTAAGATTTATAAAGTACAGTGTTATAAATGTAATATTGCTTTCCTGGGATACTATAAATTTCTAAACTTCACTACAGTGAGTGGTATCAAAAGTTTTTCTGGATTTTGTACATTACTGCAAAAAAATGGATTTTGTTGTAAGCTTTGTATAATGCAATCCTTATTAATCCATTATATACCTCAGTAACTCATCTACTTAGTAATTTATTTGTTTAGGGTAACTAAGGGAGCCCCATATATCAAGCCAGTACCAACATGTCTATGGTCAGTTGTGACTGTTAATCTACTGTTGTTATGCAGCAATGCTATGAATAGTGAAGGATTCCAGTGGCTGGGATCAAGGCAAAACCAGCTGGCTGACACTGATCCTTTAAGAGGGGCACCCTGGCCAGACACCAGGCAACAGGACAGAGATCACCCAAGCTGACCACTGCTGGCCCAGTAATGTTGGCACGTAGCCAGGAAAAACAAGCAATAGTGCTTTAAATTAATAGCCGCAGACAGTGACAGTTTTAATCTCCCGCCCACACTGGAGCTTGGAGGCAGGAGAGGGGCTCGACCAATGCGACCAATAGGATTCACGGAAACAGAGGGGAGATTATGGCTCCACAGAAAAGGACAGGCAGAGGGCTATGTCTGGAACCCCAATGATTAACCAAAAAGCCATAGCTGGTGAATCTGAGGACTAAGATTACTTAGGTACTGAAAAAATACAAAGTCTCTAACCAATAAATCTCACTGATATGCTTAGAGTTAGCTCACACTAACTAACTGCAGGACCAAAATACTTTGTTCTGGGATTGGGGTGGGGAAGTCTTTTAAGGGCTAGTATCTACCATGATAGGTTTAGATCCCAAAGTCACCATTAATCCCTTCAGTACCAAACAACTGACATCATTCATCCCATCACATATTTATTCCCTAAAGCTACTAGTACTTACAGTGTCTCATTAAAATTTATTTTATTCAAGGTATAGCCACCATTTCTTACTCCCACCTTAGTTTTCACTGCCTTTACAAAATTTGAGGATTAAGGGAGGGAAGTGAGGGAGGCTGCAGAAACCACAAGTGGACTGATATGGGAGGGGGTGATTGATGTAGAGAACACAACCTGTCAGCTGTATATAAGTTATGGAGTTAGCGACTGATGGATTTTGTTATATCTCTGAAGTGCTTCTAACCATGTTTTGAGTATTTTGGAGATGGCTCTCACTACTGTAATAATGGCCAATACCCTACTAGTTCTCTTGCATAAACCATGTTAGCAGGGTTGTCTGTGTTGAACCCTGTTTCATTAAGTTCCCAGTGTTCAAAGAATGGGAGGGAGGAGCATGCTGATATTGACATAAGATCTTTTATTGTATAAAAGTAAAATAAGATGAAATGCAATATATATTAATTTAGTTTTTGAGTTTAATTTCAGGTAAATTCCTGTTATTGTCATGATGGCAGACATGTCACAAGATATTCAGTAGTGATGTAGAACAGTGCAATATCTCAGAGATCCCTTCCATCTGAGAATTCTGCATGATAAACAGAATAATTGCATTGACTGAGATGGGTAGACTGGCTGAAGATAAGACCGCTAATACATATTTCATCAGACAGTCGTTTACATTTGTTTATGACGATGTTCCTGTCTGGAAAACTATGGATTTGCTATGATTCTCTGGTAAGTCAGTTAAGTATTCTGTCCTAGATTTTGTCATGGATCTCAGGGAACGCACAAGAGGTTACCATGGGAACTGGGTCACCACTAGAGGCACTATAGCAAACCCCGAGCCTGTTATACCTCTGGAAGTTCAAAGGCACACAAACGTGAAGGATACAGGATAAAAGTGCTACACCATCTATAAGCACTAAGGTGTATGGTGCACAAGTGTTGGAATGGGGAGTGCAAGGAATCAGGAACAAATGTGATTTGAAGGGAAGTGTAGATCCTCCATTTCCACTACAGAGTTGACTCTGGTGAACACTGAGGCATGAAGTCTAAGGAGGGCCAGGTCTTCACCCTGAAAGTTTTAAGTTTCTGGTGTCTTCTAGATTTCCTACAGGACCCTTGCTCCAAACAGTTTAATTCTGAATTCCAATGGGACCACAAAGATGCTATTACCAGACACCATATTAAGATCTCTATGATAATGCAATATATGCAATATTGAGTATATTTAAACATATATTTTCCCTGGTCTTACAGCAGCCTCACTGACTGGTAGAATAATGTCTAACTGGATTAAGTCTAATAAGGTACATTATTTGCTGTGTCTCTATTCTGATAAGTAATGCCTAAGGATGTTGTACACCAACACCCGAGTACCTTTTATAGGTGAGAGCAGAGAGAAGAATAGGATTTATTTTCTCCCCAACTGATGTAGTGGGAGCACCTTATTTCCAATGTGAAAGTAAATGAAGAAGGCTATTTTATATAGTCATTTAAATATTAGTTTCCGTAATATTATTTATACATTTTTATTGCAATAAGGCATGGATTTGTCTTTCTTTGTCTTCAAGGATAGAGACAAAGAGATCTCTAGATAGGTAGTCTTCAGAACTACTCCACTAAATTTTGAGATACCTAAAAGGGAAATAAAGTCATTTTTTTCCATTTTAATATTAATTTCAGAACTAATATTTTTGGTAATACAGTATATTTTTGCGTACTTTTACAGCAAATACTCCCTGTTTTTTAGTTTATTATTATATATTACTGCTGTAAACAAGAGATGTGTTAGAATGAGCAGTATTCCCATCAAAAATATTAATCAATTACAGTAATACGGTAATTTCAATTGTAATATCTCTGAATAGGTACCATTTGCAGCTTTCTAGAAACCTATATAGGGGTAGAAAAGAGAAAAAAGTAGGGAGTAATGAGATCCCACAGTAGGTATAGGGAATAGGGCTACATTCAAACATTGTTTAATAATTGAATAGTAACAACTAATATATCAAGGTGTCTTTAAATTCTGTCAAGAAAGCTATAGAAGCCCTCCTTGGTATTACTTTGAATGCAAATAGATGTTGATGGTGTTATCCATTTACTAATTTTTGGATTAATAAATCTGGTTATATTGCTGCATGTACTTATCACAATACTGTGAGTTTGTGATTTAATAATATACCATGGATCTAGAATTATTTAGACATGCAAGCCTAGCAAATAATTCCAGAGAGGGATCCTTTCAGCCACTGTTTTAGCTAGTTCCCTGAAATAAAAGAAAATTATATGTACAGGTATCAATCACAGTATTTACTTTAAAACTGAACTTGCTTTTATTCCTCTGCCAGTTGCAATAACAGTTTTAAAACATTACTCCCTGGGTGACAATTTCTCCAGAAAAAGATAATAGTGGGAGAGTAAAAATTCAGAGCAATAGCAGGAAAATAAACTAAGCAACTAAAAAATAAATAACAATAAATGACAAGTGTTAGTTTGGGGATGAGCATTCATAAAAATAAAAAGTGAATTTTATTTTGTTCCCCTTCAAGTGGTAGTGGGAGGTTAATGCTTGACATATAAATGTACCTTTTTTAGTAGTGTACTGTGTGTTTCTTACAAGTAAAATAGTATGTTGGATACAGTAGTACATCAGGTCAACAGATAGGACATAAGCATTTGATTAAAATAGCGTATTGAAGTCACAGTGGGTTTCCTATTTTTATCATTATAATATAAAACCCTATGAACTCAAATAATTTTTTCTATGCATGGAATTGAGGGAATATGGCCAATTCCATGTTTGTTAGCCCAGTGAGTATCTTTCATTTAAACATTTCTCACTGGAAGCAGTTTCATCTCTATAAAGAATGCATGGAAACAAGGGGTGCCCTATTTATTACCCATGAATGGTAAGATCTGCTTGACACTCTCTATGCATATAGGGGGTCATCCATTAATGTGTGAATTTGCCTAGCATAGTGACTTTGCATCTGTTCGCGTCACTATGATCAGGAAAACGCAAATTCACTTTTTCTTATTCATGGAGCAGCGGACAGCGTCAGTCGCATGCGTACTGCGGCATTGTCAGTCGCACAATAGTAGGATGAGAAGTCATGCAGAGTGAGGAAAATTCCTCCAGTGAAGGGCAGTGACATCAGTCTCATCATATCCCACTAACTGTATATAAGTGAAATATACTTATTTTTATATGTCACCTTGTGCTTAGTTCATGTTCATGTTAAATAGTAGACTATTTTAGCTGCAGTCACCATTGATACTTTGGAAGGAACAGTCATCTTACATAATGCTGGATCCCTGCCATCAGCCCCTTCATTTTGCGAATGCAAACAGGTGAATTCAGAGCTGTACGCCTTGCAGAATCTGCTCCTTCAAAAGACTCCATCGCATGCTGAATAGCCAAATTACCTGTGCATGCGCATGCAAATTGATGTGAAGAGCTCCGTAAGTCTGCGACTGGAGTAAGCATGAGAATTGGTTGTGAATTCGTCACATCGCAGAATTTGTTGAATAAGTGGAGTTGGAGAAATTGCAAAACGACACAAATGAATAAGCCCCAGGGTGTTATGATGTGCTTTATTTAGATAAAGATGGGGTGTTTGATTTTTTATGAAATATTATTGTTTGATGTTAGATCCTTTTTTTCCAGTTTGAAATGATCAAAAAATAAAAAGAATAACAAAATCTAAATCATTGTGTGTGTTTGTGTGTGTGATTAACACAATAATTAAATTTCCACAATATGATCTCAACCATTAAATGGAGTTAAGGGTATACTTTATAATGCATATTAAACACCACAGCACAGCGGCACAGCATTGACTTGAAGTTATTTTAAATAATTAAAACCATTTATCTTTTTATTTGGTTAATTATAGATTTGTCTCTGTTGGGATATAGTGGTAATCCAGCTTTACTACAGTTTGTTTCTCTTTTACTATCTATGAACATATTAAGTAAGATTCATTGGAAGAATCATTGGAAGAATGCATCATCAAGCAATTGATGCATATTTTCACTATAATAATTCCCACTTCAGCAATATTTTAATTTCTAAAGAAATCTATCACTTAGCTATAATTTAACAAGCTCCATTTCCTCTTCACTGATTTGCCGTGTCATTAAGTCATTTTTTTAAATTACAACCTTACTTGAATATATATGTTTAGAGTTTGGGAACAAATGCAACTACAGTATGTATTTAGATCTTCATACATTTCTGTACTAAAAAAAGCACATAAGAAAAAATAATCATAAAATATAGATGTATAAGATTTGTCTCATAACAATGGATAATTATGACATCAAAAAACAGATTCCCCAAAATGAGTTTTGTCTGTGTCATGTACCAAGATTTTTTTTCTTGACCTGGTAAGACACTTAAAGGCTCATTGATAATGGTGTGAACTGTACATTTCACACCTTTCACTACAATTAGACACTTTACCAAGGGTGATTATTTTCTGTGATGTGGCAAACAGTTTATGACTTTAACATACTCAGTATTTATGCACAACTTTATTCTCTACGAGTGCAACAACAATTTTGGTTATTCATCATGCATTAAAATGTCAATTAACCAGGGAGTACTGGCATGGATACATGGATTTGACTTTGCCAAATAAAACTAGAGGATTGTGGGTTTTACAGCAAAGTTCCTGTTAATATTCTGGCAGCATTTTACTCATGTAGAAAACATATTTTAGGGGCATAAAAATGTTTGATGGTAAAGTACATAAGTCAAAACGGAATATAACACAAATGATAAAATATCATTGCTTCCCGGTGTGTAATTGTTATCTTTTTGTATGGCAAGCAAGATCAATTCTCAGATTAAAGGGGTAATTCAGGAAAGTGCGAACTCATTGATCCTTCGATTCACCTTGGCAAAACTGTTACGCACTCGCTTCTCTCCTACACGCGGACATCACCGAATGCTTTAAAGGTATTCCAGTCACCTCGTGAACACTTGAGTCGCTTCGCTGAGACTGGAATACCTTTAAAGCGTTCGGTGATGTCCGTGGAATAAGCAAAGAAGCACAAATCTTCACCTGTATGACAATGAGCAGACAAGCACATCATCCCATAGTACATTAGGTTAAGTAGTTTATGCTTAGTAACTGCACAATACTCTCAAGCCTGCCCAGCTAAACTAAAAGTAGTAGAGAGTGGATCAGTTACATCATTGTAACAAGCTGGGGAAGTATGATCTAATTTGGGAAACTAAGAGCTAGGAACAATATTCAGTATAAAAGCAAGCACAGCCAACACTAATATTCAGAGCTGCTAGGACACAAACATGGGGAATAACTGTAGGGGCCCTTCCTTTAAAGTAAACCAGAGGTGCTATCAGATAGTTAAATGTGGGCTCCTGGGCACTAATCAATAAAAATAATGAGAAAAAAAGACTTTTGCATGGTGGTATAAAATTAACTGATGCAGATATGAATCTCACCACTTACCAAGCCTCAAATAATATTTATGATAACTGTATTGGCTCTGAGTCATCAGCGTTTGGATGAAATTTGTATGTCTGGCATGGAAGTACATGGCTGTGTAACTATCATCATTATTGACAATCTAGAGGAAAGGTAACTGAATATTGCATAAATTAAGCCATAAATGTATCATTTCTCTCCAGACTTGTGGGATTTAAGTATATCTGCCAATAAGATATATGGACTGGAAGTGTACATAACAGATAGTAGATGACTATTTATCTATAAATAGCCCGCATTTTGGGCTAAAATTTGTCTAATGTGCATTATACATTTATATGGTCATGATATAGACCTGTATTAATTTCTTATGTTATATAGTACCATAGTAACATAGTTTAAAAGGCCAAAAGAATACTAGACTATCCAGTTCAACCTATCACTCTGCAATATTAATCCAAAGGAAGACAAAAAAACAAGACATGAGCCAATTTTCCTCATGTTAGAGAAAAAAATGACAAAAAACATATATATATATTTCTACCCATAGAGTCTCCTCATTTTAATTTTCCTCACATCTTCCCACAGTGTAAGCTTTAGTCAAGATTTAATGTAAAAGCATACCCTTTCCAGTATTTATTATAATATTTGAAAAATATAACCCTATAATTTAACCACCCAGTCACAGCTATCATTCAGAGAGGTCTCATTTATTTCCCACTATGTCCTACTTTTCTTATAATAATAAGTACAGTTCAGAAATATTATTTGTCAGACTTTTAGCATTGGTCATTTTGCAATTTAGTAGATTTTGGTAAAAACTGTCATTTTCGACCTATCCATATTAATTATTCTTACCCATCCCTCCATTCTACACCCATTTTTATGAATTAGTCCCAGTTCCATATTTACAATATTTTACCCTCAACATATGTTCCAGCCATCCCGTTAATCTACATATCCAATCTGTGGTTTTTTCAACTCGAGGGAAAGGAACACACTGAGACTCAGCCATTTTTGCAAAGCTTTTAGTCTCTAAAACTTTAAATTGTTTATATCACAAAGAAGACATCACATGTATATATGCAACACACACACACATATATATGTAGGTGTATGTTTTATAAAGTACCTGCATATATATGAAATAATGTAATATATCATACCATGAGGGAAATTTACAAAGATCATGTTGACCTTATTGATTTGTTTTGTCCTGTATCAACACTTTTTGATGCTATTTTTCAATTTGCTAGTCTTTTTTATTCGTTGATTTATATAGGACCAACAAAAAATTTCCAATATTGAAAAAGATAAATATCAATAAATATGTGGTTCTCTTTCCAATGCTGATTGGTATTGAGATAAATTTTCAATGTAAAATGAATCCAAGTATGGGAAAATAACTGGACCTACTCTATTGGGATTAATGGGTTTATGCCAGCCTAAAGCAAATGAACTCTTTCGGCAAAAAAATTAGATGGAAACACTTTTTAATTTGGTGAAAATGGCTATATCAATATATTGGTGATATTTCACCATCTTTAACTTTTATAAATATCCATCATATATATGTTTTATATCTGTGTATTTAGAGAGGTATTAGAGACATTACACCATAGATTACTTCAGTGTTTGCAAAGACAGGAGGTGCAATTAGAAATACTACATTAGATAATACACTATAATACAATACATTATAATATTATACAATATAATAATACATTAGACCTAAACATTTTAATATCAGTTTTCTGAAAAAACAAACATTTTCAAATCCTGCTACAAAGTTTACACCTGTAGTAATATCAAGCACTAAGTATGAAATTACATTATTTGACTAACATTCTTAACCGAGGTCAAGTATTTTTCCTGAGAAACATATTGTTTTCAAGCAATTGCTTACCTGACTCACAGGCAAATGTCTTTGAAGTCTCATCATGAAAGATAATTGCTACCGCATGCTTCTTAGTCTCTGGAGGCAACCTTGTAATAGTTTTGATGTTGTGCAGTTCTGTCACCTTAAAAATAGGAAAAAAAAAAATATATAGATAGATTTTTTTTTTAATTTAAAATCTGCTGTTTGTGCTAATGTTTTCCAGTTAACGTTGTTATAATCCAATAGGAAACACCATACTCCAGGTAACAATTGGCTTTAAATTTTATTAAATCTTCATTAAAATATCAAATGTAGCAGGATTTGTGGCATAAGCTTAGTTCTAGAGCATTTCACACTCCAGTGCACATAATCATAGAAAGTATGACCCCCTCTCACCCAGTATATAACATGTGTATCCAATAGGATACCCTCCCCCCCTCAATAAAGTTATTAACTTGAACTAAGTCTGGAACTCTAGACGTTAATGGAGTAAAGCAGGGGGGAAGGACGTGGGGAGGCTTCTGTGTAAAACAGCAATGCACTAGTAATAATATAACAGTAATCTACAACATCACTCATGCAAAGCAATGCATTATATAAACAATAAATCAGAAAAATAAAGACAAAAAATGAAAACAGAAAGGAAAAATTAAGAACAAAAAAAGTGGATACAATTCATCAACAAACTACTGTATATCCCAATCATAATTAAGTTCCTCTGGCTGTCTAGTTTGTAAATAAAAGTTTATTGAACATATCCAAATGTACAGTAGCCCTATGAGACTAATGAGTCATGCCCATTAAGGTTTCAGCTTCATGGCTCCAAAATCATTGCTCTATGTCTCCTGTAAGTGTGCGGTGATTAGGGACTGAGACAAAATAGTCTGACTTAAAACTTGGGATACAACTATCTTTTAAATTAAACATTATAATCAGATAAACTAACAATAAAGAAACATTGACTTATTTTCAAATGACACAGAAAAGCCTCTACCTACATTTAGGGAAGCATTCCTATTATTTATTATAGTTCTGGAGTAATGAGTAGATACCTTTAATCATCTAAAGGTTATATTATAATATAAATGGAAATCACTTGTGCTAAACTACTACCATCCAGTCTTGTTTTTGGCTTAGGTACCTGCACCCTCCTTAATTAGTACTGGAGGGCAAATAAAAACAATTACACAAATGTCCATAGGCAATAACAGTGCAAATAAGGGCACTACTAGATAGATAGATAGATAGATAGATAGATAGATAGATAGATAGATAGATAGATAGATAGATAGATAGATATTTGTAAATTCTACATACAGTATGTACATAAGGACATACAAGGATTGAAATTGTGTTACTCATCTCTCCAGTCTCCAGCATATATGACAGTTGAAAATAGGCAGCATATTTAATACAGCTCAATAGACTGTAGCAGTTAAAGACCAAGTTGCATAAAATTTTTGGGTATCATCTACATGGAGTTTTATCACATGAGCTGTCAACCAACTTACTGATCAGATAGTGCTGCTCTGTGGATAACCATTAAACTTGCAGTGATCATGGCAGGATGAGAACTACAGATTATCTCAGTTTTGTATTACAGATTATTTTGTATTTTTTTCTTTCCATTTCTTTCTCAAGTTTGGTGTTATCTCTTTTTGGTTACCAGAAGTATTAGTACCATAATCTTTCATTCTTCATGGTCAGTTCTCTAAGATACATTGCTTTTAATACAATGTATGCCGCAGTTGGTTGGTTACCTTGTCAAGTGGTTTCCTGGTTACTGTGCAGGTAAGGAAACTTTGTGAATAAGCAACAAGAGTATAAATAAATCCAGAACAGGCCATGAATAAGGCCATGGGGAAACGTGATTGAGATATCTACTGTTGATAAAGTTATTTTACTATTTTTAAAGTTTCTGTCACCCATTAAATTCTATAGGATAAGTGAACTTATTGCCACTAGCAGTGCTGCCCTGATAGCGCCACTGATGAACTATTGCCGGCACTATCAAGCAGTGCACGATTCTCAGGGTTCTTAGTGGTTATTCTACCTATGGATCTTTGAAATCTTGTTCTCCAGGCTGATTAACCTGTGTTTAAATCTCTGTTTACTCTTAAAGAGATCTTCACAGCTAGCACTGTAAGTTACATTTCATCTACACTGCTCCAAGAGACCCTGCTCTAATGATGTAGTTCTGTTGATCCAGGTCTCCTCCAGTGATATGTTTCAGTCTACCCAGCTGCCATCAGTGGTGGTTAACCTGTGGGCTGCAACCTAGGAGGTCCCCTGAGTGAAGGCCAGGGCCAACTTAGACTCCACACCTCAGTGTTAACTAGCATGAACTCCAACTATGGTACAGAGGGTCCACCTATCCCCAAAATCACACCTTGTTCCTGCACTTGTTTACAGTACATCTTAGTGCTTCTAGAGTTGTACCACCTTGCACCAGTAACCTTTTTGTTTAGTATGCATTAGTGCTTCAAGAGGCATAACATGCTCTGGGTACACTATAGTGCCTTTAGTGGTGACCCAGTCCCGTGATAACCCCCCTGTAATCTGTGACACCCATACAGTGTGGAGCTTTGGTCTTGGATCAACAGCAAGCTTTGGCAGAAAAAGTGTGACAAGGGGAGGTAAATAATAGATTCCTTGTAACAACAGAATTAGACTATGTAAAAATAATTGTACTTTAATACAGCCCCTTAAGTCCTTAAAATATTTTAGGTTTGTAAATGAGACAATCTTCCCTAAGGCAAAGAGAGAAAAAATGTGAATCTGTGTAGGTTTGCTTAGTGAATTAAATCTGCATCCAATAAGTGGAATGCAAAGACAGAATGCAAGTGATAAATATATTTAATAGTCTCTAATAAAATGTAGGTTGACATTCATTTTATTGCATATTAAAATACTAACACAAGCAAATATTAACAGCTTACATTATCTAACTTTCACAGCAATATACATTTGACTTCATTATGATTTCCACTAAAAGTTTACATTTATAATCATTTGCACAAAGGAAAGGTTCTGTCAAAATGCAGTCATCAATAATGGGTTTCTACTTTGCCTAATATAGCAGCTCCTTATTTGTTCTTGTGCAATTGGCGAGATAATGCAATTCATTGTTCTACCCTAATGGCAATAAATAAAACAATGTAGAAAGTCCATTTTTGTACTTTATTAACTTGAATTATACCAAACAGACAATTCATGATGTAATAACATTTTTCTCAGCAGGCAAAGTGGACACTACAAAAATACATCTGGCAATTGGCTGGGAAACACCATCCATTTTCTTTTATCTGGCTTTCAAAAAAATCAAAGAATTCAATAATTATTCTCCTAAATTATTGAGACAACAGATCCAGAATAGTAAAGATTATCATGAATACAAGAATACTAGATGCACCCCTTCATCTAAGGTTGTTTGTAAAATTCCTTTAATACTTCTATTAGTAATGAAGTGACACATTCATACATACTGTATTTGCCGACGTATAACACGACTGGGCATATAAGATGACCCCCAAATTTTCTAGTTAAAATATAAAGTTTGGGATATACTCGCCACATACAGTAAGAATACCTCTCTTCCAATGCAAATTCTGCTTGGATTGGTCAGCTCTCCCTGCGTGCCCAGCCCTCCCTGTCTCCAAGATTATCAGAGCACCATCACACTGTGCTGCCCCTACAAGCCCCTTCCCACACTGTGATGCTCTTATAAGCCCTTTTCCACACTGTGCTGCTCCCACAAGCCCTTTTCCACACTGTGCTGCCCCCACAAGCCCTTTCACACACTGTGTTGCTCCCATAAGCCCTTTCCCACACTTTACTAGCCTTTACCATACTGTGCTTCCCCCACAACCCCCCTCCCACACTTGCTGCTTCCACAAACCCACACTTCCTTCCCCCACAACCCCCCCTCCCAATCTGTGCCACCTCCTCCTTCCTTCTTACTACCCTCTGAAGGAGGGGGGGCACTATCTTAGTGCTTGCCCCCCTCCTTTTCCCTCTCCTTACCCAGCTCCTCCTTGCCGGCTGTTTGTGAGCACTATAGCGATTCCTCTCCCCAGCACTGATTAAACTTCCTGTCGCTCACAGGAAGTTTAATCAGTGCTGGCGAGAACTCAGCGCTACAGCACAGACAATCGACTGTCTGTGCTGTAGCGCTTTGCTGAGCGCTGCAGCGATTCCTCTCCCCAGCACTGATTAAACTTCCTGACAGTTTAATCAGTGCTGGTGAGAGGAATCGCTATAGCGCTCAGCTCAGCACTACAGCACAGACAGCCAGCTGTCTGTGCTGTAGCGCTGAGCTCTCCCCAGCACTGATTAAACTTCCTGTGAGTGACAGGAAGTTTAATCAGTGCTGGGGAGAGGAATTGCTATAGCATTTACAGACAGCCGGCAAGGAGGAGCTGGGTAAGGAGAGGGACACCCGGCGTATAAGTCGACCCCAAACTTTTCAGATGATTTTCAGGGGTTAAAAAGTCATCTTATATGCCGGCAAATACGGTATGTATTTTTATATATATATATATATATATATATATATATATATATTTACAGTTGCACTGGTACTAGGTGGCAGTGACTCCTCACCCTGGACTTATGACTCCACAGCAGTTGACCCTAGAACCATTATAATAATGTGTTCTACATCAGTGTGTTAGATACACTAACCTATTAGAACACTCAAGGGTTAATTACACTCAAGATGGTTACAAATAGATCTGTCCCACAGCTAAAAGTCACACGACAGAAAATAAAATACCATTTTTATCCAATTTAGTTTTCGTTTCATTTGCATAAAATGAATTCATTTTATGACTGTACATTTATTAGCATTGTTATGATAATGTATTATCATTTTACAACATGGGCAAATACAATAGAAGTTTTATTCACTAAGTCGGCACACTGAGGAGGTTATTATCTAAACTGTTAATTGTTGCCTAAAGATATGAATTCACCAGTTAAAGACAGTCGAAATAGACTACTACTGTTGCAGTCATGTCTTTATAATGAGAATATTGTTGCAGTCGCAACTTTAAAATTTTTGTGGTCGCAATTTTACAATGGGAAATTTGTCGTGGTCACGGATTTGCTATGGGAATCTGCTGTTAGAGAATTCAACAGTCGAATTCTTACTTTAGTCAATAACACCCAAAGTCTTCAGATCACTAGTTTACTGTTTGACAAAAGACGTAAGAAGAGAGGACGTTATTGTAACACCTTTAGTCTTTGGATTCTTCTATAAAACTCATTTCTCAAAATAATTGGAGTGCCTAGCCAATACAGATGCTCACTGATTTCCATTTGGGGCCATAATACAAGAATGCCATGGGGAGTGAGACTAATCAAGGAACAAACAAGGGTCGAGGAATCCAGAATACGTTCACAGTTAGGCAGAGAAATAGTCATGACAGGTAGCAATGATACAAGGCCAAAAATCAAAGCCTTCAAGAGTCATCTTGTAGCATAAATTAAGTGTTGATATACAGAGCAGAAGAGTCGGACAGCAGAGGTTCGTGGTTAAAAGACAAATCCAAAGGAGGTCCAATGAGAATCATATCTTATTAGGGATTTATTTAGGGATCTTGAGTCTAGAATAAGCAGCACCTGCAGTTGAACAGCAGCTAATCCAGTTCAGCACTATCCCTGTGGACAGCAAGCATGTGGAATCCCTTCCCTAGTAGTCTGCTCCTTTCATAGCACAGTGGTAAGGAAACAGTTTCATGAAAGAAGAATCCTGGCAAGAGCTCCTCCCAAACTGCCTAACAGTTATCTCTTTAACATAAGACTGTGTGAAACCATATGGAGTTACATTAAATTCATATTGCTAGACAATTAGATCTAAATTAGATAATCCAAACTACATGTATAACTACTTTGCAGTTCATAGCTATATGAATGTAAAGGGTATTAATTCCATGTGGTTATTGGGAGAAAGTACATAGACATGCTTACACTTTGAAGCCATAAATATGCATGACTAAAAAGGCAGTCATTCCAGTTCTATATGGGGTGGAAATAGAAAACTACAAATTCTACTAGCTATTCATGATCAAGCAATATCTTTTATGATGGAATCATATTTGTTTATGTAACTTAAAAAATATTTAATTGGCAAAGAACAAATATAAAGCAATGAAAATAAGGAATCAAAACTGCAGAATGTCATTGGTATTAGAATTCCTAACATAGCTGGTAAAGAGATTTTCAGTGAACCTGATTCTGTCAGGTTGTAATTGATCTCTGAAGAAAGCTATAATGTTAAAGATTCCAAGGAACGATGAAGAGAATCTATCCATGTAAAAGCTACAAAAGAAAATTAGCCAGGGATTAAAAAGAAGAGAATTTATCCCTGTAGAAGGCTATGGCAACTTTGCTTTCTTGGCGAAGGTTTTCCAAGGACTAGTTAATAGCACGATATTAATAACTCAAAGAGTAAGAGCAGAAAACAATATAATAGAAACATGTCTGCATTAAGCACACATTTGATAAATGAAAAACATCAAAAAATGTTTATTTTCCTTATTACAATATAGAGTATCATGAAGCCATATAAAAAATACCAGCTGATCTTTAAATGCAGGTTGTTACTGTTACTTACTAAAATGGTTATAACTTCTCTGGATCTTATTGGAATATTTTATTCAAAGGTTTCATTTTGTATCCTAATGGTTTTTTAATCTCATAATAATCACATAAACAAAAGTTGAAATAAGCTGTGGATAATTACACTTTTTAAGATGAATAAATGTGATAATTGGTTGCTATGGCATATATGGTATGATATAATTTAATTTAATTATATAATGTTAGTAAAGCAGAAGGATTTAGATTTAGGATGTTCTGTAAAGTGTCAGTTCCTCCTAGTCTAGTGTGTGACCTTTCCACATTTCAAGTATATACAGAAGGACATCTGGAAGACTAATGTTGTGTTTGTGTGCTCATGCTTTCTTTGTAGCTTTAGTTGTTTTCCTCTGTTCAGCGTCATGAATTACCATAAATCCATGGAACATTTTATAATGCAAATTATGTTTTTGCCTAAAAAAAGGGTTAACATCCAAGATACACAGTTGAATAAACACATTTGAAATTATCCTGATCTAAATTGTTTCTTATTTATTAGTGCATAGCATTAAAATAGAGCCTTTCTTACCCAAACCTTAGCCAATATATCTACATATTAAGATAGCGCTGTTTTCAAAAACATTAACAAAAACCACTGGCATATCACATTCTTAGATGAGACTATAATTACTGAAAAATGAAAGTCCTCCTCACAGCTTCAGATATATTTCTCCAACCAACCATACATCTCCTAAGTCCTTTGCTTAAGAAAATAAAATGTATCACTCATCTATCTACACATTATTCCATAAGAAAAATACAATTTTTCAAAAAATACCCCTTTAAAACAAAACTAGGTCACCTGACATACAAATTACTTTAATTTTTGAAATGGTTGCTAAGGCAGTTGCTAGATTATTGGTAGCACAACGGCTAGTACCAACAGTGAAAGATTTTTTTTTTACAATTTGTTTTTTATTGCAGACTCTATTTTACAGCTTGTCAGTAAGCATGATATACAGCATAATAGTCATTTTGTTTTTCTACTTATAAAAACGTGTAAGCTATTTTTAAATGCTCCTTCTATAGTTATCAACAGTTGAACCAAGTCCCTAAAAGTATTTATCCTTTGATAAACCACCCATACCTCCATCAGGAGAGTGCATGGATATTTTCTGTTGTTGCTTGGAGTGAAGAAATCAACTGTGGGAGCAATAATTAGAAAATGGAAAACCTACAAGAC